>JANIJG010023111.1:0-28594 GCA_024611175.1 Megaceryle torquata
ACAAAATTTTAAAAAGTAATAATATTAAAAAAAACCCCACAATTATTTGAACTGCAGTTACCCCAGGGAGTGGGGATTTCTCTCTGACCTCGTTCCCAAAGGCCGTGTGAGCTCAGGCAGGCTGTAAAACCCCACGGACAATGGAAACTGTCCAAACAGCATCTAATCGGCTGGAAACGCACGTTCGGATGCGACATCCTGGCCTAGTTACCGCCTGGGCTCGGTAATTGCAACACGCTTCTCTAAACACGAGCAGAACGGGTTTCGAGAGCATCAGGCGAGCTCCAGGAGCTGCCATGGGGGCCCAGCTTGTTCCAAACCCTTAACTTTACACCAAAATGCTGCTTTTCTAATTACATGGTATTTTATATCCGTTAGTTTCAGAAATGGGTAGACAAAGAGCAGGGAAACAGGGAACCGGGTCATTCACAGCAATGGGTTGAAGGCTTCCAGCGGTTTCTCCCCCAGGCAAATGCACCTGCGTGGGCTCTAGGGGACAAACCACAGTATTATTTTTAAAGGATTTTGCAAAAAGAACCAAATATGACTCAGTCCTTTTCTAACTGTTAGTCTGAAGTATGGACAAGTTACACCAGGCCTCAAAACTATAATGAAAACGGTTTTGAAGGTTCAGAAATCTCAAGTAAATCATGTTTTTTCCGCTGCTTACCAGTGCCAACTGTGCTCGTGGTTCTTCCCCACCAAAAAATGAGAGCCGAGTCCCCTGGGATCACATAATCTGCCAGATAAAACTGCCGTACCTCCAGCAGTTGATGATATATACTACATAAAACAACGCAAGAGCACAAGAACAGGAAAACAGCAAGGTTTTCATTCTACAAATGCGACCTATTTGCAATTTGTTACTGATTTGCAAAAACCTTGTGTTCCTAGGACAGCAAACCTGAGCTCGGGAAGGTGCCTTTGCGCTCACTCGGACGAGCTGAAAGGGGACTGAAGAACAAAACCGCCTTCCGTTAACGGCACCGATAATCTGTCGTGCAAGCAAGAGCGACTGAACGAGTTCAATACCTGAGCAGTGCCGGCAGCTTACCCCTTGCATAGTTTAGCCAAACCCAGCCGTGCCCAGCAGCTCACCTGGGGATTTCAGCCAACCCCCGTGGAGCGTGGCACAAGGACCGCCGAGTCCAACCTCCACAGGTTATCTGCAGGACAACTGGATGCTGTTCTGCTCTGGAAAGCAGTTACATTTTCTTTTCCTCACAATGAACCAAACCCACGCATTTTTGTTTGAAGTCTTCCCCAAAGGTTTAGCTGTGAACGGTAACAGGGATGTTATGTTTGAACACAATTACAACGCACGCAACAGAAGAGCCACAGTGTGCCTTTCTTTTGATTCTTTTATTTTACAGTTCACAATTAGAAACCTACTGATAAATTACACAGTTTGCCCTCCTGTTTGGGGTTTTGAAATGCCTCAGAGTTGTGCTGCCAATCCCATCTCTTCCCAGGGAGGTGGTCCAAGGTGCCACCGGGTTACACGAGGCAGAGTGGCCAAACGACCTGTAACAAACACCTCCGCGGGCCACGTTTCAGGTGGGAAATTAAAAGGCAGCAGGAATTATCTCATAAAAACACATTTGAAATGGAAAAATATACTGGATATCATTTCAAGGTTATTTTATAGACTTGCACGTTACAAATGTTCTTAGGGAAATAAAAAAATTTAAAAAAAAAAGGGAAAGAAAACCCAAACACCAAACTTCCAGAGCTGCAGGTCAGCAAGGTTGTATTTGCAGAGAGCAACTGCCCAGAGCAGCCCTTTTCAAGGCCCTACACCTTAAGCCATTCTCTCCAAAGCCTCTTACAGAGCAGGGAGATAAGCTAGGTCCCTCCACAGCCAGGCATTTCAACATCTGCTTGACTTTGTACAGAGCTGGGGCCACCAATTCACGTCTCACCAGTGCCACCCACATCCCTGCCTTTTTTTGGTTTATTTTTTTTGTTTGTTTTTTTTTGTTTGTTTTTTTTTTTAAGTTTGTTTGGGTTTGTTTTTTTTTTTAATTTTATTTTATTTTATTTTGTTCCTGCTCAGAAGTTCCTAATTTCTTAACTTTCCTTTTTGGCCTCCTAGTTCAAACATCTCTTAAAAAGATGGCACATACTGCACAGCTCCTCTGCTGCCTTCCAACGCAGTCCTGCAGCTGAAACCCTATGGAAAACACCCAGATTTTTCATATCAACTCCAGCTGAACATCACAGGGGCGTTATAAACAAGCACAGTAGTGCTTGAACCTTCCTTAGCCAAGTGCCTCCGCATTGAGGATCACGGTGGCAGGGAGACTGAAGAGCTTTTCCAGCTGGCACAGGCTCTCTGCTGCGTCGAGGATCGCTGGCTACATGCAGACCTGCACTTGTGGGACACGATCTAACCCCATGCCAGGGGGGAACCCCCCAAAGCCACCGCCGCGGCAAGGGGGAGGAGGGCAGCGCCTTATGGCAGAACGAGGCTTCACCACCAGGCATGAACTTCACTCATGGTAAATGAAAAGGCCAAACCAAGGGACGAGGTTATGTGTACTTCCCAGAAGAAACCGGTGGTGGATGAGGAATGGACAAAACACACCATGAGCATGTATTTATCAAGAGGGGAAAAAAATGGAAACGGGCAAATTGCCTTTGTTTTGCTGTTACAAAGGAACATTTTACCAGTTTTCTCCTTGTATCCTTCTGCAGTTGCTCACCTTTGGCACAAGGAATTCTATGTATCACACAATTTAATCCATAATAATACTTCATATCAACACTCAGCACTTACATAGCGCTTCTCATATTCAAAGTGCTTTACAAATGTTTGTGAGTCCTCACAACACCCCTGTGAGGTAGGTAAGTATTATTATCCCCATTTTACAGATGGGGAAACTGAGGCAGAGAGGTAAAGTGACTCGCCCAAGGCTATATGGGGAGTTGAAACTCATGACATAGTGGCCCGATCCTGGTCTCCCTTATGGTGGTGTAACACAGATGAACTCCCACAGAGCTGTACTGGTGTAAGCAAAACAATCCAACCTAAGTTTCTCTGGCTCCCAACCCTCCACGCCGATCAACTGACCATACCTGTCCCACCTAAAACAACAGTTCGCCTTCCAAAACCCTACAGCAAGTCCGGAGCGCAGCAGGAGCGAGTCTGCAATCTTAAGGCAACGCGTACGTTCACAGCTCCGTAGCTCTGCAGCACGGTGGACTCCACGCAGACGTGTTTCTGCCACGCCGCATGAGCCTTAAGACAACCCAAGCGGTCTCCTGCTCTGCACGTATCAGCTTTGAGGCTGATCCTCTTCTCCCTCAAGTTAAGAGTAAATCCAGAGCAAAACAATGGGGCTGCACCAGTGTAGAACTAGTACAAGATCTGAACCAGACCTTTTACCTGCTGCTTCGTAGGCAAGCGTCCCTACTGGGATCTTTTTGCTCCGGGCAGCTTCGGCATGGTTCATTTCACTCTCTCTCTCTGAGTTTGTATCTCTGCATATAACCAAACTTCCAACATTTCCAACTCATCAGCACCAGCATTTAAACAGCACCATACATCTTTCTAAGACCAATCAATAGTTCCAGAAAAGTGTCAATGCATGCAAATATCACATACAAAAACATCGAGAGTGCTGGGAGATGATACCAAGGATAGAGGTGATCACAAGACAGCACACATTTAGTTTTTATTAAAAATACCAAACAACTCACACTTACTGTAGCTATGCCACTTAGATGATCATTCTAACCTGCAGAAGTACAGGTACTTTTCCTCCAACTATTTACCTACCTACCTAGAAAGAAAGAGAAATAGCAAGCACACACATTTATACTTCCTCAAACTTGGCAGGCATGACTCTTGTGAACGGGAAAGGCGGGTCTGGGGAGGTGGGTGAGGTTGTACGCTGGGTTCAGGGCAGTGGAGTATAAAAGAAGTAGAAAATACCACATGCATCACTACCACCAGTAATCAACCTGATGAAAATAAACCCCAAAAATTAGATGGATTCATGTATGGCAACCACTGAAAATCTCAAACCCTAAGCACTCTGAAGCTGGCAAACGTCTTGTGCCACTTCACCTACGTCCAGACGCAGCGTCAGCAAATAAGATCAAACAAACCTTGCAAAGAAAGCAAAAGGAAGAATAAACCAGCCTGGAGACAACAATCTTCCACAAACCACTTCCCTGCATTAGTTTCAAATACATTTTACTCTTAAGCAGTTTCAGAAAGGAGTGGGGGAGAAAGAGACCCACTGCTATTTCGTTTTAAACTGGCTCAGCACCAGCACCAGCTCAGAGAGAGGGAGAGAAAAAGAATTCTTCAAACGTGATCCTCGGTACTTGATTAAAACGTTGCCAGCCAGCCGACGACAGCCTAAATTGCCAGAGGGTCCGAAGTGGAGTGGATACAAGGTGCTGCTCACGGTCCTCTTCGTCTGCTATGATATCTGCTCCGTGGGCCTCATCTGTATATCTCCAATCTAGAAAAGACCAACATCAGATTTTACCTGGAGCACTGAAGTCCATTTTCAATCCTGCACTGGGCACTTCCATGCTGCACGTGAGGAGAGTTCCTGTGACTAGAAATGAGTCTGCTTAACTGAGGTATTAGAAAGAAATAAAGGTGACCGTGACTGCTCTGCCTTTAGCAGAAGGGAGGGAAGCACAAACACGGACAGAAAAGAGCGTGAGGTGACACCAATTATAAACTCCTCATGGTTCAAGTCTTTAGTTTGGTCCTGCTCACGGAGGGTCAAGCAGAAGTGCTGCTTGATCAGCCACGGACAGGACTTTTTATCATCTTACAAGGAGACCAGCTATCACTACTGATCCGGTCGTGAGACGGCCACGTCATGCTCCAGAGGAGCAGGGTTCACACGCAGGGCTGCTAAACCTCTCCTGCTCAAAGCTGGCTTTTGCAACAGGAACTTCTACGTCACACGTACTAAATTCTGACACTGTTCCTGCCTCCAGCTCAAAGCTGGTGACTTATTTCTTATTTCACAGGAGGGAAGTCCCCCTGGCAGCACAAACCCCTCACCCCACCCTCCAGGAGGTGCACGGCACTCGGCAGGATGGCGCCCAACCCATCATTTGCTGGCCCAGCTGCAAGGCTGTCAGCAAAGCGCAGATAGCACCGTCCAAAAGGGCAGAATGTGACCAGGTCCCTCCTTCCCTCCCTGCTTCATGCAGTCCTTCTCTGCGAGCTGAGCAGCCTTTGCAGGGTGCAGAGGGCCGTGAGCAGCTGTAAGGGGAGCGTAAACAACCGTGATCGCTGCTAATCCCCAGCCTGGGCTCCGCTAAGCACACGGCTCATCCAGCGGCTGCAACGCTGAGCGACAAATACGAAGGCAGCAGTTACCCCCTGCCACCTTCAGCCACCCACCACAGAGTCCTCCAACCCAACCAGAGCCTACCTGTACATGAGGTGGGGCACTGAGGACATAGATGACGGCGTTAGCCATATCTTCAGCTTTGAGACACTGGAAGGACAGGAGAGATTCTCAGTCAAAGGGCACCTCAGAACGTTAACCACAAGATCACTCCTCTCCTAACCATCAGTAATGAGTTTAAACAGTGTCACTGGGGCATGTCAAAAAGATGCAAGCAAGCAGGAAGAAAAGAATCCATTAACAATTTAACAAAGGATGTGTCTGGAGCTGATAATTCTCCATTTGCTATGAGTAATCTTACTACTGGCACAGGAATTCTGCCAGGTCAGGCACTGCCGTCCTTATCAAAACTTCGCAGAGAGCACAACAAACCCTGTGCTAGCCACCTGCAAGACAACACGCTCTCAGACTTCTTGTGGAGGCATGTTTGCTTATTACGTCTTCTCTTCAATAAAGAAGTCATAGCCTGCAAAATGTCAAAGCTGACTGGTATTTATTTACAGGAACATCAAAATAAAAGGAGAAATGCCAGGCATGGGAAACTGAACCTGAATGAAAATCTTCATGGTGTGTAAATACCAGTGTGAATTCTGAGATTTGAGTGCTGAGACTGTGGGGATCCTGAGTACCTCCTGCAAAGCACCGGGCACCCTGCAGAACTACTTCCTTGTGCTATTAGCCAGGAGAGAGACTGTCAAACTATAATCAGAGCCATTTCCCTCTGTTTCCATTTCTCCATGTCCTACCCGAATGCTCTCATAGGTTGCAGCAGCTCTCTCGGGGTCATTATCATGAAGTTTAAAAGCAAATCCTGTTTCCACCAGTCCTGGAGATATACACTGGAAAAAAGCAGAGCACATCCTAATAGGATTTGTAATTCCCCTTCAGCAAAAGAATAAAAAGAAAACAAAAGGAGAGAAAACTTTTTAGCACCGACAAAGCTGAAAAAAAACCCCAGCCCTCTTTTGATTGTTCTTCCCCACCCTTTCTCCAGGGGAATAGTACAAGTGAGCAGGCCTTGTGTTAATGACTGTTGTGGCAGGTACCTCTGGAAACCCCTGATGGGTATTTCCCTCTTCATGCCCCAGAGGGACAGAGAAGCAGAGAAAATGATGGAAAAGCCTGCAACACAAATTAACTTCTGGACTCACCACCCCTGAGATGCAAGCTCTGACTAGAAAGCAAAGAGCCCAGCCCGCTGCCTCCCTCTGTTGTCACAAGCCCCACTTGTGCCCCACTTTGTGTACCCGAAATGTTTATTCCCTGACACAGCTCATGGCTGCGGTGCCTTCTGCACCCCAGGTGCTCTCTACCTGGGAAAGAGAGGGAACCAGGGACAGTTGGCCACAGGACTTGAACATTCCCAGTGTGCCGAGCACTATTTTTGCATTTTCTTGCCTGTTTTCCAGAGGGAAAACCTCTGCCCCGTCCAGCCTGGCAGCTCTTTACCACCCACAGGCACAGGAGAGCCCACAGTACTTACTGTAGCTCGTATATGAGTCTTTGCTTCTCTGAGTTCTTGCCTCAGCCCCTCCGTGAGGGCTGTCACTGCGTACTTGGTGGCACTGTAAAAATGCACCACTGACTGGGGCACAACGCTGTGGCCGTTCATGCTGAGGAGAGAGCAGAAAGGAAAGTGCTGAGAGGTGGGGAGACAAGCCAAGTCCTGAGGAGGTACCGACAGGGTACTCAAACCACTGCCAAGACCACAGAAAGAGACATGGTGTCCACGGGAGGAGTTCCCCTCTCCCTCAGGAAGCACACCCCACCAGAGGCTCCTTTTGACACAGCTGGTTCCTACAGCAGGTCAAGAAGCTTCAGTCTTCAAACTTGCACCGTTGCAACTGGTTGGCATTAACCTTTCCTCCCTGGTTTGGTGTTTCTTGCATTTAGACCAGCAGAGGTTAAAAAAAAGTGGTTTGGAAAAAAAATAAAAAATCAACCATCACACTCCTTGGGAAAGCCCTTTTTGGGCACCATCAGCCTGCTCCAAGGTCAAAGCACCACCGCTTAAAACCTCTCTGTGAGGGGAGGAGGAGGAAGCTCACACGGCTGATCCCATGTTCCCCACCCCATGTACCTGTTAATGTTAATAATATGCCCATCATCGATGCTTCTCTCCTTCATGGACTGGTAGGCCTCTCGGGTACAGATGCTCACAGCCATCACGTTGACCTGAGGGATGAGAAAATAAGAAACTAAGCCCAGCAGCCCTGCCTGGCACCCTTTGCCTCACCCCCCGCACTCCTGGGTGCAGGTTCCAGGCCTCGATCCACAGCAACTCCTGCAAACACCAACAGAGGGAAATGCACCTACACCCTCCCCACGCCTGCACACCCCACAGCACCCTGGCACCAAGATGGGGGCAGGGGTGGCACTGACACCCAGTTTTGTGAGACGGCCTCGACCTCTGCCAGAAATAAATGGATTTGGTTTATGGGCAAGTGTGAGGGTAAAGTGCAAAGTAAGGGAGAACAAGCCCACTTCCCCACAGTCAGCACTCTGTCCAGGAGACAAAGTTGTTTATTTTGTACAGCGCTGAGCACACTGGTGTTTGGGCAGCTGACAGGACACTAAGAGCAGGTAATTAGGTCAGCTAGTTAACGAGGAAATCCCCAGATACTGCCTGTCAGAGAGCCAGGCGCTCGGAGGCACTGCAAACCACACAGCCAGCAAAGAGCTTCCCAGGCACAAATGAAGCCAAAGATCACATCATGCTGTGGGGAGGGGCAGAGCAGGCAAGTGACCCTGCAGGTAAGAAAGCCACTGATCTGTCACACAGTCCGATGACATTTTTCTCAACCCTACCTGGATTAGCCAAGGAAAGACGGGCATGGCAATTTATCTGGTCCTTTAGCAGAGGATCCAGAGCTTTCCAGGCTCTTGCTCTTTGGTCCAGCAAGACTCAGCACACCGTGGGCTTGGCTAAGCTCCGTCACGTCACCTCTGCCGCGCGCCACCATTCACGCGCAGATGCCCTGAGCGTTTGCTGACCAGAGAACAGAGTCAAAGTTTCCAGGAAGACAAAGATACTGAAATTCCCCCAGCTGGAATACAAAGCACCCAGAGATGTGTGCAAGATTGATGGGCAAGTTCTCTCAGCAGCAGTGTCGACTGCTCAAGTTCAGAGCGGTTTAGATTCAGAAAAGCTGTTGAGAAGCAGAAAGCGTCTGCTGAAGCCTTCTAGGAAGGATGGAACCATTTCAAGGCAGGACACACTGGCAGGTCCTCCCTGATGGCACAGCACTTTGCTAACTAAAGGAGCAGGCCAGACAGGTCCAAAAGCACTGCTGTGAACTAAATATCCAGGAAGAACTAAATGCCTGATGAATCAGAAGTCAGGTGCAACTATAACCAGGAGGTGTAGCAGAAAACGGCTGTGAAACTTGGAACCACGAACGGGGCAGGCTGACCAGGACCTGCCAGCACAAAAGGGCATTCAGGACAGGAACATGAGTTTGGAGACCTGAAAGGAAGAGGCAGAAAGGGTTTGAGAGACGTAATTATGGAGCAGCACACAAAAGACGAATGGGGTCAGCTGAAGGATCTTCCAGTCACCACTTTTGTCTCTGCTGTTATTTCCTATTCATTACCAGAGGCCGTGCTTGTGAGTTTTTGTCCTGGCGAGAGGTAAATAACACACTTAGCTGATCCTGGAGCACCCAGGCAACACAACAAGTGGAGTCTTCATCCTCATCCAAGTGCACTTTGGTTGAGTGCACAGTCACCGTGAGCGCTCTCATATTTGGAACTATGGAGATCAATTCCCTGGCACTAGGCCAAAGAGGTACCTGGGCTGTGCAAGGAAGAAAGTCAGCAGACAAGTCAGCAGAAATGGCACCTCAGCACAGGAGTGAAGCCCAGGGCATCTGAAGGCTTCTGGATTTCACAGTAAGGTGGTCAAGGAAAAGCTGGAGCAACCCGCTCCTGTCTGATACGCTAACCAAGCAAGGAGCTGGTCCTTTCAGATACGGATCTGAGCAGCAACTGTTAGTAAAAAAGCCTTTGTGACAAGCAACACCCCTGCTCTCCTCCCTGTCCCAAAACGCCCCGAACCCACCAGGCACCGCATCTTTGTTGCGGTCGCTCCCCAACTCCACTCCATCTCCAGAGGCCACTAGAGGGTAACATCAGCCTAAAGCCTGAGAGCCGGCTCCAAGGCTGTGACTCACGCTGAGCATCGCTTCCTTGCGTGGGTAGAATTACAACATTTTGACAGCTACTGGCAAAGCAAGATACTAATCAACAGCCACATGGGAAAGTCCAGAGCCCGTACGATAAGACACTCTGTGGTACAACAAAACAACTGGCTGGAAGGCAGCTGTGCTGGGATGGCCTCGCTGCCTTTTCCCAAGAGCACCCACAGCATTTTTGGGTGAAATCCCATTTCAAAACACGGGAACATGAACTCAGGAACCTAAAAACATGCCTGGAAAATGAGCGAGGCTTCGGGCTGCATTGCTCCGAGAACCAATCTTAAAGGCTGCTGTTACAACCAGCCACGCAAGACGTTTTTCAGCCTTGTTCCTATTTTAAGAACAAAAGGTTCAAAGGTCCCTTAGCAAAGACGGCCAACGCATCTGCGCTCTGCCTTTGCTCAGCGCGCTGCGAGAGGCGGCGGGCCGGCCGGCCGGCCACCGCCATGTGCGTGCAGTAATGAAACAGAAACAATGAAGGCACGATTCTCTAGTAATTAATGAGTTTCAATTGTCAGGTTGGGAAAACATAAGAGATCCCGTTCCTGGAAGCGCTGAGCACTTCAGTTCCCAGAATCAGCCTTTTCTAAGGCATGAAAATGAGAATCCCAGCTCCTGAGCACAGATGAAAACACAGGTTAGAGAAAACATCTCTCTGCACAGAGGGTATATAAGATGGTATATAAAAGCAGGAAGAACAGAGCCTCACTTATCTATGAATAACTCCTTTATGTAGTTAGACCCAAACCCATTTCGTGTCTCAAGGAGTGAGAGGATGTCTGCTCCAGTCCTCTGTGCCCTCAACAGTGCCAATGGAAAATTCAGCTTGAATTCCTGGTTGTAAAGGTCAGTAGGTAAAACGTGAAGGAGCTGTTAAAATCCCAGAGCCTGGAGTCAGTGTGTACACAGAACCCAGCCCCAGCTACTCCCGCGTGGATCAGGGACGGCTGGAGGACTTTGCTCCAGCCTCACATCAAGCACAGCCTCACAAACAAGTAGAGAGAGAAGGGGGAGGAAGCTGTGAGCCAAAAGATGATGGGCTCAGAACCTGCCTGCGATTCCACGCTCCCTCCTGCCTGCACACTGACTTTGCTGGTTGGTAGCAAAGCAACAGAGACACCATTCCTAACACGAGACTCCTGCGGTCCAGGAAGAAGCAGTTCCCCTTCTCGGGAATTAATACCAGACAATAAGGAATTGGAACATTAAAAATGAGAAGGAATAAGTAAATAGTAACATGATTTCAGCTGTTAGATGTATAGCATGAAATCTGATGGAATAGGTATAGTGAGAGGGGAGCCTGGAAGGAGACAGAGCCTCAAAGCTCATAAAAAATGCATGGAAACAAAAATCAATTTACTAAAAAAGAAAAATATGCCTTTAATTTAAGGCCCTAATGCCTCCTAAATTGATAGATTGATGCCTGTTAGAAAATTCTCTTCTCTTACAGCCCAGAAATGCACTGAAACTCTCCAAGAGCAACTCAAACCGTGCTGCTCTCTAACACCTTTATCCAAGGGACCTTTGGAAGAAGCCTCTCTGCTCCTGCTCAGCTCTGCAAAGCCCAGTGGCCCATGAAAGGCGCTGGCAACCTTCCCACAACCTGACCCTCCAAGAGCTTCAAAGCATGGAGGATAAATGGGCCTGGCGAGTGTTTCCCCAGGGCTGGCACACCACAGCAAGGAGACCTGTCACTGTAGATCCCTCCCAAACGCCACTGGAGAGAGAGGTTTCCAAGCAGGGAGGTGGCAGCCACAAAAGGGGGGCACACAGCAGAAGGGAAAGCCCTGAGCTGTTTCTATCACCTACCAGCAGCTGAAAAGCAAAGCCCAGGCTGAGCTGCGTGAAGCGTTTGGCTCTGGAGTGTCCCAGGGCTCCCCCTCTGCATTGAAGGTGCGAGCGTTACTCGATGACACAAATCAAGAACCAACCCACCAGCTGCTGGGAAGCTGGTGAGAGGAAAAAAAATCTGCCAGTACAGGAAGAAAGTTTGGGTATTTCAGTTTGTTCCCAGTGCTACAACAGCATTTTTCCAAGCACTACGAGCTGCTATAGCTGTACAGATCACCTCTGGGAATAAAACATGCTCCCAGGCTGGCTTCCTAATGCTATCCATGTGGACCCACCACCCTGCCTCTCCTCCCACCCCAGAGGCATCTCCAAAGGGTGCATGCAGCAGCACCCACAAGGAGAGGGGCCCCACAGGCTCCCAAACGCAGAGCCAGTGTGAATACCAACACTGGAGTGTCTCACACAGGACAATCTCCATTCCAAAATCTTTCTCTCTAGAAGTGGTGGAAGGTGAGATAAAGGGCGTGCTCCCACCTAGGCAGCCAGGGAAGGGGGCACAGAGAGGGGAAAAGCCTTCAGCTGGTAAAAGCCACACATCCCCCCCCAACCTGCCCACCTTACAGAGAACAAAAGGTCTCCAGAACGAAGACAAATGAGCACCAGGGACACACAGCATCCACGGAGGCATCCGTATGCTATGGGATCACAGCAAACCAGCCAGGACAAGGAGTTTACAAGGCAGAGGTGACCCTCAAGGCCAGGCTTGCAGCGAGACAACACTGGGAAGTGCCCTGCTTTACACCAGCTCAGCCTCAGCTACAGTTCACTTAATTTTCTTTAAAGACTCCATGGCAACCGGGGATGGGGAGATGTAGCTGTGCAGTGACCCAGGCTGGGCAACCCACAAAAGCCTGGCTGGGCAGACAAAGCTGAGCTGAGCTCGCTTTGGCTGCAGTCACAGCAGCCAGCAGACCGGCCAAAATCCTGACAAGAACTTAATTAGCCAGGATACGGCAGCTCTTGCCCTGGCAGCAGGAGTCTGAGGTCTCAATGTGCCTCTGTTTTGCTTTAAACAGCCACCCGGCTGCCACAGGAGCCGACAGATCCCAGCTGACACCACTGTCAGACGTAGTGGCCCCAAACAGCTTTTCAGAGATGTGTCTTTTCCTTCACTAGGACAAGCTCTCACAGCTGCTAGAGGTACTACAAGGCTTACTCACAGCCAAGAGATTGACTCTTGCTCCTACGAGGACAACGCTTTCATACACAGAGGTAGGTAGTACAGGAGGGGAAAGTCACCATCGTGAAAAGCTCCTGTTTCAGCACCTCCCTGTCCAGTGCTGCAGGAAGGCCAGTACAAATGGGCTGTTGCAAGGGCATGCAAACTGGTCTGGGGTCCCACAGCTGTGGCTGCTGCTGCTACGTGCAAAGGGCCATCACCTAATGACAAAAAGGACGGTGACATCCCACAAAGATGCACAGCAGCACCTCGGGACAGCAAGGCCCAGGGAGAAGAGCGGCAGGGACCGCTTGCACACACTCCCTGTTTGGTGTACGGAACTGCCTCGTGCACATCCAGCACTAACAAGATTATGGGCAGAAAATTAAGCTTTAAAGACAAAAAGCATTATGGCTTTTTAAGCCAAAAAGAATCTGGCCGTTTTACAACCCACTGCTACAAGTAACAGGATTAGCTACAAAAGCCAGCACTTGGCATTCAATTTCCTATTTTACCGAAGGAAAAAAAAACCAAACCCAACAAGTGAGGCTCATCACCCTTTTGAAAGCCATTGATCTAAAGGAAAAAAAGCTACTGAAGATATTGAGTGTTTTCGTACTCCAGGGTGAAGGCTTGTGGCTCAGCAGTGAACAATGTCTTTCCACTTCCCAACATCCAACCCGGGCCATGTCGGGGCCAGATGGGAAGCTGGTCCTCAGCTCTGCACACTGTGAAAGTAGTAGACAGGGACAACAGTGCTGTGCTGCTGGTCAGAAGAAGTAAAAATCTAGCCCAGTTCCCACTTTCCCAGCGGCACCACTCACGTCTATCATCGTCCGCCAGCCCTCCGTTTTCCCCGAAAGCAGGGGCTCTGGGCGAGCCAGCCCCGCGTTGTTGATGCAGACATCAACTCCTTGATGAAGGGTCTTGATGGCGGAGAACATCGAGAGGATCTCCTCTTCATTGGAGAGATCGCACTTGTACGGGATGAGGGTCCCCGGGTAGCCGGCACTCTGGCATTCCGCTGCCAATTTCTAGGGAAGAGAAAGGAAGGAAGAAAACAGCCATCAGCCTCCTCTCCTCCTGGAGCAGCTTATTCAGCCATTTCCTTGAAAGCACACCCCAGGGCTAACAAAACCCAGCAGGCTTCCTGGCCAGCCTGTCTTAAAAGCAGCCACTGGGGAAGAATCATTGTAAATGCTAATCAAGAAAAGAAGGAAATATCGATATACGCGGGAGTCTGAGCGCTTCAGCCTCAGAGCTATTAAACTTGAGGACACGCTCTGTGCTCATCCGTCACCCCAGGAGATACAGGTCGAGGTGAGCTGGTGCTGGCACAGTACAAACACCTACCGCCCTGGCACCGGGCTGCAGGTCTGTCACACCGCTGAGGGGATAAAGGATGCGGCAACCGCACGCCTGCCAGTTCCTCATTAGCCGTTACAAGAGTTATTTCAAGCATCCAGATCTTTTACCAGATGAGAGGATATAAAGCAAATAAAAGGCCGGGAGCTGCTGCTGGCCACCTGCGTTAATGATGCAGCAGTCACCTCACCGAACCCTCTGGAGGATGCCCTTTCTCCCCCCTCCCAATGCTAATGAGAAGCAGCATCTCATCTCTGGCGTGTCGTGTTAGCGACAGTGACAGCTTCCAGCGCAAGGCGGGAGCCACGTGATGTCTGGTTTCTGTGGAGAGATGGATTCTGGCTACAAATGTCCACCAAATCACCCCAACGCCATCGCCCGCGGCGGTTTCACCAACGTGACATCGCAGCCGGTGCAATAAAGCTCTCCTCCTGCCAGAGGCAGCTTTCCCACTCCTCCCAGCTCCTCCCTGCATACCAAGGACTGCGATTCACAGCCGGTTGTAAAAGATGGAGAGAGGCCCAGCACAGGAGTTGCCTGGCTGGAAGCAGAGGACATGGGATGGTGACTGCACCGGAAGGCAGCTGCTCAACAGCCCAGCCCCAGCTGAGCTCAGAGCAGAGCAGAGCACCTGCCCTTGGAACACGGGGAAGCCAGGGCACCAGCCACATCACCCAAGACTGCCTGAAACACCACCAGAAAGCAGAGCAACCAACCAGAGCATCGAAGGCGTCTTTCTCTTAGGGGAAGCTGGAGAGCCCCAGTCCCCTGTCCCTTTCATTTAGCAGAGCTGGCCTTTCAGTGGCTGCCACAGAGGCAGAACTTGCCACACAAAACACCCAGCCTTGGTGACATTCACAGAGTTTGTCAGCCAGACTGATGTCCAAACTCTGAAATAAATATCAGACAAAAGAGAAAACAAACAAACCACAACAAAACCAGCAAATCCCATGGAACATAAGGGAAAGTGGAATGAGAATAAAAAGCCCGGAGACAGCACGGCACCTGCTCCCCCGGTGCAGGCTGGCAGGAGAGCTCGCAGGGTGCACCAGTTCACAAACACCATGGGACCTGGCGAATGCCAAACCAAAGCGCAGGCCCGGCTCCCATCCAGCTGGCCTGCAGTGTGTGCCATCCCACAGAGCAGATGCCAGCACGCCCAGGAAACCTGCCAGGTCCTGGTCCCCCAGGTTGTGCTAGAATCAGCTCTGCTCCCTGGCAGCGCAACACAGGACGGCCGCACACCTCAGGGTGCCAAGGAGGGCTGGCAACTCAGGTAGATGCCACAAAATCCAAAAAGGGGGGGGGGGGGGAATTCCCTCTGAAGAGGTGAACTGGCTCCCAACGCCAAATCATCACTGGCTTTTTCAGCGACCAACTTTCTCTCAGCCAAGTTTTACAGAGAGCAGGGCTCAGCATCTCCACTGGGAGAGGGACAGAGAAGCCAGGACCTACAAACCCCTCTCTGTGCCCCAGGCACATTCATTTTAATTACTCTGGGGCAATCATCTCAGTTCAGTGAATGATTCCCAACCTTTTTCCATACCCAAGACCACCAAATCCCTGAACAGTGAGTTTAAGCTTTTCTGATTTGCCTTCCCCAGAAAGCCATGGCTTTCATGGACCACAGGCTGAAACCAGCCCGGGTCTAAGGGTCTGGTCCAGTAGCCTCTCTCCTTTCTGGGTTCCGCTTCAGCGAAGGCATTGCAGTAACACAAGAATTATTATTATTGCTCTCACAGCACCAAGTGAGAAGGGGATGGACTTGCTGAGTTCAGCCCATAGATTGATAGATCCCAACAGCATCATGCTCCCTGGAGAGCTCTGCTTGGGCTGAGCTAGAAAATGTTTCTGCTCCATGGAGAACAAAGGTGCCCCTGAGACAGCATTGTACCTCTCGGTACCCTCCCGGGGCTGGTTCCACTTTGCTATACGTGCAATCTGGTTGGTTATGTGCTGATAAGAGTAGAAAAAAATATATACTTTTTAGAGATCAGAGTACACACTTGAGAAAACAGTTGGGGTAGGGGGGGGAATCTGCAAGGGCAGCATTCAGAAACTAAACTAAACTGCTAAACCACACCAGCGATGGGGCCTGGTTCCTGCAACGATACAGGAGGGGAAAAAGAGGCAAAGGGCCCTCAGCCATGTTCTTCATGACCTGGCACCAAGGTGAGAGCTTCAGAGCAATCTCCATCCCACTGCCCAGACTCAAGCACTCTACCAAGGGACCCGTCCCATGCAGTACTGGCTTGTAGAGTACTACGGCTTGTGTCTGGCACTTTTTCTTCCTAGTGCACCAGGTCATGGCCAGGACTATGATCTGAATTTGCTCTTGGAAAAGGGCTGGTGTCCTCCCTCCTGCAACTGCTGGGCTGCCTTTAGTTTGTTTGAAAGAGAGTTGGGTTGAGTTATGCTTCCAACAGTGCCTCCAGCTTTCGCTGCTTGTGTCAATACTTGTCGCAGGCAGGGTGGGCTCCTGCCCCTCACAGTCAGAGCCCTCAGACACAGAAAGGCCAAGAGGGGCACCCATCACGTCCCGATGCTGAGCACCACAGTGCATCCCAGAGATGCAGGGAGGAACACTTACAACTCACAGCAGCAACCAGTCCAGTCAACCTCAGCACTGCCGAACTCGAATCGAGCAGCACCAGTGACATGAAAAAGCTGAGAAACACAAACATGAGCGATTGGGATGAGTCTCCCAAGAGAGGACTCGTGCCAGGAGAGCTGGCTGGAAGGAAGAAGGTCCATCAGCATGGATGAGAAAGGACAGACAAGCTCATCTACAGCCCAGAGGGAAATGCCATGTTTAATATCTCGGTTTCCATGTTCAGCTGTCACTTTTCACTACCTGGTGAAACCTTTCACTGCTCAGTGCAGCTCCTCGATGGAGGCAGACGGCGTCTAAACACCACGGGCTGCAGCCCAGCAACCCAGACAAAATAAGGGGTGCTCTGGACAGCAGTGACTCTCACAGCGGAGCTGCACATCCTGTTTTCCCAGTCATCCTCCTCACCTTATGTCTTGGACACACCAAGAGAAAGCTCTTTCTCGCTCAGAGAAAGGCTCCTCTGCCACGACTGACCAGAGAAATCAAATCTCTCTCAAGATCCTTCTTTTCCTGGCTGGCATCTCACCACCTCAAACGAGGCTCAACGTGGATCCTTTCATCTCTCAGGCTACACTTGCGCTAACAAATTCTCTTTGAAAATGAAGTGCCAAACACCACTGACACCCAGGCGGAGCCGAACGTGCTTCAACCATCTCTAGATAAAGAGTCATCACAGGCTCTTCAAAGAGCCATCAACTGCGGGCAAGATTGCAAGAAAAGACTTATGTAAAGCAACCCTCTGAATTGAGGAGCTTGCTGTATTTTTTCAGACCATCCGTTAAGTCACTCGACGAGTGCTCATTCCACTCGAAGCGCACCACGCGCACAAGGAGGAACAAAGAGAAAAAAAATATTTAAAAAGCTGGTTTTCCACATTTCATAATTTGAGAGTGGCCACATAACACAAGGCCAAGACAGAAAGGGCCAGTGATCCTCCAAGCAGCTGGAGATGAAGATTCGAAACAAGACCTGAGCATCTCCGTACCACGCCGTTATCACCGGCTGCTTGGAAATGGCTGGCCAGATGCTACAGCTACTGGTACAAACTGGGATAACGCGACATAAAGAAGCAGCAGATACTCTTCTACGTTAGCACGTTTAAGCCAGAGCCACCCGCTGCCACGGCTGCAAGCCCTTGCTCCTGCCTCCTGCTTCGACACCAATTTTTCCACCGGCATCGCTGCGATTTATCTCCCCTTCCAGCGGTGTTGAATCAATGTGCAAGCAAACAAAAAAACCCACCTAACAACACCTACCTACGTGTAAGAAAGACAAAGAAAAATACCAGGTCGGGATGCTTACTACGTACTGTTTAGTTGTCTGCTTTTAAAGGTCTAAAAGGCTGCCTCGCATTTAGGGGATGTTTTCCATATGTTAAGACCACAGCAGTCCTCCCAGGAAGGGGTTAATGCTCTTTGTGCCTGCGGTGCTCAGACAGGGCACAGTGCCACGCACTCACAACCAGCCTTGGTCAAATGGTTTTACAAAACTAATTGATACAAACATTTAAGGGGAGAGAAAAAACCCCAAACCAACGAAGGGAGTCACACAGGGCTGTATTTGGCAAACCATCCTATTAACTTCAGATGCATTTAGTTCAGAGAGATTAAAGCCAGAAGAAACCATTAGGTAATTTTTAATCTGACCTGCTGTTCATCACAGGTACTTGCACCCTACTGATTTAGCTTACGCTTAAATACGCAGATGCGCCGAGAAACCAACTGGAAAGGAACTGAAGACACCCCAATTGCTTTTGATATCTAAAGGAAATGAAGGAGAAGAATCCTAATGAACAGCATCACAGTTGTGAAAGAAAACTAGAGGCTTACGAATCCTTTCATTGTACTGATTGGCAACTTTGAAGCTTCTTTTAATGAAGATTTAATACCAGTGCAAATGGAGGAAGAGCTATACCGTGAATAAAGCCCTAGACTGGAGTTTATTTCCATAGTGTCTGTACCATGGGCAGGACTCAGAGCTGTTTCCTTCTCTGTAAAATGTAGAAAATCACCTCGAGCCCCTTCCTAGAGCAGCCTGCGTCTTTCACACTCCTCCAGAACACCCCCCCCCCCCCCACCTCTCAGCACAGGCAAAGGAAAAGTAAAACTTGGACAAAATTTAAGTCCCTGTAGGTGTTTTTCAGCCTGTATCATCCAAAACAGACCGACTTTCCCGCCCTTGCAAAGACTTTCAGGTGGCACACAAAGTCAGCACTACTACAATAAATACCTCAGAAAAATCAGATCTCATTTTGTGGAAGAGAAGGGAATAAAACCCTGAGAAACTTCCTGGGCCTCTTTGCTGTTTATCAGCTCTCAGCAGTGAGAAGCAGACCACAGCGAGGCGTCTAAGGGGGAACACTCCCGGGTAGTGGTGACCACTGTCACCATCAGGGCTGCAAGGCACGGCACAGCAGCCCCCCCTCCTGCCATGCTCCTCACACCCAAGGTGCTGCCCTGATTTACGATACCCACCAGAGACCATGCAAAGTTCCATCTTGGCATATCCCAGCACCAGCTGTCCAGGACATCTCCCAGGTGCTGCCCAAGCTCTGGACACTGACCATCAACACGGTACCTGCTCTTCACCCAGCAAACCCGTCCCCCAGGCTCCACAGGCACCAAGAGGCATCTCCTGCCCGCAGCTGAACGTGGCTCAGGGGGCACTGGTTTCATCCCAGCACTGAAGCCAGGCTCCCTGCCAAAAGGGGTCTGGCTGAGTGGTCCTGTCTTCCCAGCACTGCTCACTGTCCTCCCAGACTGCTCCAGTCTCATGCTGCTTTTATCCAAGCCCTCTCTGCTCCTTTCACTCTTTCAGTAGTGAAACATCCAAGATTATTTTGTTCCTAGCTCACTTAATTTTAAATTTCTAGTGTCATACACACAAGTCAAATCACCCCATTGACACTGCCCTGGCCATCCCTGCTACGTCAAGGCACTCAAACAACCACTGAAGGCTGAAGGCACTTCTTTCATTCTTTCTTTCTTTCTTTCTCTTTCTTTTTTTTTCTTTATCACTTGCTCAGATCACGTTGCCACAGGCTGGCATGGGGGAGGAGGACACACACTGCTCCTGTGATGACAGCTCATTAGAGCAATAGCTCTTGCTTATTCTGAGGTATGACTATCCTAAAACAAGCATCAGAGGTGCCTGCCTGCTCTTCAGCTCCAACATGCACAGAGCAGGTTCCCACGCAGCCCGGCACTTAGATGATTTCCTTCCCCAGAGAACCCCAGCGCTCTTACTAAGACTGAAGCTGCTGCGTCACAGCCACCCGGGGTCCTCCGCCAGCCCTCGGCTGCCTTTGCAACCAGGGTTCAAAGACCACGTAGCTCCAAGACACCCAAGTGCCTGCACACAGCAGAGCTGCCGGTCCACGCGTCGCAGGCTGGATCGCCGCCCATTCCAGCGCAGATTTCCAAGGCAACCTGCAAACACACGACTCAGAGGGCAGAGCAGAGGCTGAGCTTCAGCCTGACACCCTCAGATCACAGCACATGCCTTCTGTGTCATCTCCACCGCGGGCGAGCACACCTCCACTATGCTCAGGGAGTCGAAAACAATTTGTTTATTTATTCGAGTTATATCAAACTCCACCTAATCTGGCAGCAGTGAAGGTCTGAGATGCCTAGCGATACCCTGAAGATCTAGGGTGCGATCAGAGGTCTGTGGAAACCATCAGCACATGCCCACCTGGACTAACCTATGTTGCAACCAAGTGTATCACCAAACCTCGTGAGTAAGACTCAGGAGCACTCCCAAGTACAGCCAGGAGCTGTTCCCAGCTGTCACAAGCTCACCAAGGGGCTTTCCCCCTTCCCAGACCCAGCGGCCCCACCAGCGAGAGAAAGCAGCAGCAGTAGATGACAACCCACCGATGAGCTCCTTGCTCAGGGGCCCAGGAAAACGTGAGCATCCATGGTGGCCACTGGGCTCGCAGAGCTCAGCCAAGCCCTACACCACATACCTGTCAGCACCGTCACCTGCGAAGCACCCGCCGCGGTCACCCGAAGAGCTGTACCAGAACAGCAGGTCCCTGCTGGCAGAACACGAGATCGGCCGTTTCTCCTCTCAGCACCCCATGGCGCAGCTCTGGCTTTTCTCCAAAGCAGGGAGCCGGGTGTTCTCCCACCCTCCCCAGCACCAGCTACACAGAGAAGGATTCCTGCGGCGAGGGCAGGGTGAGAGCCATGGATCCCCACACATCTCTCGCTCTCATCGGCTCCCATCCCGCGCCCGTGTAATCCTCAGCGAATCCTCTTCTGAAAGGACAGATTAACGCGTGCTGGCAGAGGAACCAACCTTCCCCCGCTGGCCCCCAGTACCAAAATTCAGACGACAGGTCCCGAATTTTAGCGTGCCCCAGATTTACGAGCCAGCACCGAGCGCAACGGAGGCTCCTGCAGGGCCCGGCCCAGCCGCAGTGGGAGCGAGTGGGATCGGGGCGGCCGCTCTCCATCGCTGCCCGCCACACAGCTGCGGGTGCCGCGCTGAAACATCTGTCCCAACGCCAACGGCAGGGGAGGTGACGGGCTCAGCGCCGCTCGCATCTGCCCTGATGCTAATCCCCAGTCCAGCTGAGCCGAGCTGCGCGAGCCTAAACGGGGACAAGAGTCTGGCTGAAGGAGCACAACCTCAGCTGCTGCAGCTCCTCCGAGTGCCAGTTTAGCCCCTGGAACCAGGGTGGGTTTGCAGCCACCCAGGACCGACCAAGGGGAAATAAAGATATTTATTCTCAACCAGGAAATGACCATTAATGCTTCCCACGCGGACGCGGGCGGGAGCGAAGGGTAAAGCTCCACTTAAGCTCTGCGCTAAAACTGTTAACAAGCCCCAGGAAAACCACCACCATATTTACTCCCCAAGGCTACACCAGCTGCATTCAGACCTCCCTGCCCTGGGGCACTCTCCATAGACCCAAAACACAGGCCAGAACCCCCCCTCCGTGTCCTGCACAGCTTTCCCACCTCCTCAGGCAGCAGCTGACAGATTTTACACGGGGAAACTGAGGCACTGGACAGCCGCTTGATCTCCCTTGTTACGCAGCAAGGCAGAAGGGGGATGAGCACCCCACCCCACCTCCAAAATCCCAGGAAACATTCAGTTATTACTTATTTTTAGAGCTGCGAGCACACGTACCCCAGAATTGCTGCTCTATTGCAAAGCCAAAGGGACCAGAAGAGGAGCGGAGAAGGGAGGGCTGCGGCAATAAGACATCTTCATAACACACTTTGGGGGGAAGGAGGATGAATCCAACCTGGTTTAAATCAAACCTTCCCCTACAAGCCTCCTGAGCTTCAAGGCTGAGGAAAGCCATCAGGACAGCAAAGCATTTGTTCCCACTACCCAGGACAGCAATTACCCGATCTCTTTCCTATTTATCAGGAAAGGATCGGGTCAGGGACAAGCGGCAGTAAAAGCACCTCAGAGGCCTCGAGTACCCACCATCCCTGAGGCAAGGCCTTCACCAAACACAAAACAAGCCCTTCCAGAGGCCAAGGAGTTTCTGAAGGTCACTCATTTACACAAGGACCGTGCCTTGGGATTATTCTGCCTGAAGCTGCTATTCCTGCCTTAAAAAAAAAAAAATTCATCAGGCTACCGCGCAGCTCAGCAGCTCTGCCATGAGAGAGACGGGTCTGGGGGAAGCAAGGATGGGGAGTAATGAGGTCCATGATGAGCATCTGGGGACAGTGGCTCAGCCACATTTGGCACAGGGAGAGCAGGAGCTACAGAGTGGCACCAAAATGCCTGGCTCCCACCTTCAGCCATGCACACGTTGCTCTAAGGCATGAGATCGAGAAGACACAGGCACAGAGATGAAACCTGTGTCTGGGGAACACCCTGAGAGACCCAGCCCGGGCAGTAGAGCAGAAGGACAGACCCCCCCAGCAGACACCCAGCACTGCAGCAACATCCAAAGCCCAATCCCCTGGACAGACACCCGCAGGGAGAGGCCAAACTTTTAACCGGTTGACCTCCAAGCCATCAACGTGATTTGCAGGCGATGTCATTAAGTTCCACATTCAGGTACAAGGAAACAATTTAGCCATTAATTAACCACCTCAGAGCACCGAAGGGGTCGAGAGCCTCCCTTGCACCTTACGGCCGGGCAGCAATGGGTGGGAGCAATCGGCCAGCTCACAAACGGCCGCTGGGGAGGCTCAGCTCCCACGAGGAAGGCTCAGCTCCTTCTTCCTCCTCCCACCCCGCCGCGGCGCCGCTTGACGAGGAGAGCACTGGGCTCTTCAGAGATTGGACTGCTCTGTCCTGCAATCGATAGCTCAGCTTATCAAAGGCTATTACTTGAGCAAGATCTAACCTTGGCAACGCAGTCTCTGGTTATAAATGTTACCTTTGATCAATAACTGTCACAAATGCATTAGAATTAATCGGTTAAACCTTGTATTTTAAGCCACATTTATTGCTTCCTGCACAGCTCGCTCTTGGTGCTCCAACAAAGGGAAAAAAATACACAGATATATATTTATTTTTAAGACCATGACATTCACAATTGTATCTCCCCAACACCTTGAACCAGGCCATCGCCCGAGGGTCCCGATCTCCCCTTACCCACCGATGCAGCCCCGCTGCTCTGAGAGGTCAGCGAGGTCCCCGCCAGCTCCCTGCCCCCTGCCCCCCGGCAGGGCAGCCAGGCACCGCTGCTTCAGGGGATGCTCCCTGGCCTCCCAGGAGCAGCCACACGCTGGGTTATTCAGCCTGCAGCGGACCCAGGGTGTTCCCACCACAGACTGGGAGCCCAGGGCGAGAGGAGCCGGCCAGAGCACTGGAGTTGAGCAGCTCTGGACACCCCGACCCGATGCCACAACCCCACCGGCTCAGCTCTTTCCAGCAGCGATGTGGAGCCAGCTGGCTCCCCACACCTCTCCTGAGCCTTTTCTAAGTGATGAATTAACAATGGAAAGTGTTGGAGAAAAGAAAAAAAATTTTTTTTTTTAATTTTTTTTTTTAATGCAAAAGTGGCAGATGCTCCCAGCCACCCTACAGCAAGGTGTCAACCTGGGGTTGTTTTGTTCAGCCTGGAGAAAAAGAGGCTTAGGGGAGACCTTCTGGCTCTCCACAGGAGGTTGAAGCCAGGGGGGGTCGGGCTCTTCTCCCAAGGAAGAAGGGACAGGACAAGAGGAAATGGCCTCAAGTTGCCCCAGGAGAGGTTTAGGTTGGAGCTGAGGATCAATTTCTTCCCCTCCAGGGTTGTCCAGGGCTGTCCCAGGCTGCCCAGAGCAGGGGTGGAGTCCCCGTGACCCCTGGAGGGGTTTCCAAGCCCCCCGTGGAGCTGTGGTGCTGAGGGCCATGGGTCAGTGGTGCCCTGGCAGTGCTGGGGGAACAGTTGGACTTGATGACCTTAAAGGTTTCTTCCACCCACAACAGTTCTGTGATGAAAGGAACAAAGGAGCTGCTGGAAGATTTCTAGCAACACTCGAGTGCAGCAGCATCAGGCTCTGCCTGACCTGAGGCAGGTGGGGCTGCTCCAACCAGAGCTGCTCCCATCAGCAACCCCCGGCCACGCAGCCACAATGCACACAGAGATCCAGCGCCCCGACACCAGGGCTTCGCGGGAAAACTCCTGCCAGCAGTTTCTCTGTAAATATAAAAACCACGTGGAATTAAATTTTGCTATAAAAATAAATAAATAAAAAGAGTGTAATACCAAGTGTCAACTGCGAACAGGTCTTCTACCTCCCTGCGCTCCAAAAGCAAAGTGCCAGAGCACCTCGATGCCTTTACCGCGCCTCTGAGCCAGTCCCTACACTCACTACAAACCCTCCCCAGCCTTCCTCCCCCCAGGGGAAGAGCTCTGCAAAAGAAAACTTATACATCACGCTGAATAAAAGACCAGGGAGGGGTTTGCCAGCCAGGGGGGAAATGTTTTGTCCTGGGCTTGGAGAAACTCTCGCTCTTCTTTGTGCTGCTGCAGGATGTCAGACACTAAATACAAATTTCTGGAAAACACCAGGAAGAAGAGAGTTGAAGAGCCTTGTCGTGAAGCCACCAAAAGCAATGGAGACACTTAACATGCTATCACAGACCAGCTAGGCTGTGGCAAATCATTACATCACAGCAAGTCGTCTTGCAGGCTGGAGACCCAAGTGATCAGCGAAGGGTTCCCTCTGAAGGTGATCCTCTAACAGGAGTGGTTTCCAACAACACTTGGTCTTACAGGCTGCTTAAAACTCTTGGCTAATTCATGAAAGCACTACTTGGAAGGTGTGTAGGTATCTGAAGCAAGAGGACATGCCAGGAAGGCTATGACAGCTTCTTAAAACAGCCTTTCAACCCAAATTATCCCCTGGCATCCAACAGTAAAATCAAGCCATTTTATTTTATTCCTCGAGGTCTGAATATTGAAGTTACTGTTGGATGACCCACATGAAGAGTCTCCACTCACACAAGTGGCACGAGCGGGGAACATGAGCAGAGCCCGTGGCTCTTCTAAAGAACCACTGGAAGAAAGAAAAAAAAAAAAGACTTAAAAACTTTGACTGTTGCCAGTTTTGTGAGCCATTAACATTCTTATTTCAAAAGGCAAATAAAGAGCACTGACATCGTGACACAGGTTTAGTACCAAAACCCAGACTTTGCAATTTCTTCGTTATCTTACCTCAAGCCCTTATCTGATTTTCCAAGAGATTAAGAAATCTTGACACAGCGTTTATTGCCCGAGCTCAGCCCCCACAAGGCAACAGACTCTTCCAGTCACCACTTTACAGGAGGTTACAAAGCACCATACAGAGTGACTCCAGCCACTTTTACCTTCAAATGGACGAGTAGCACGTAGCCTTAACGAAAACGTGCGCTTTGGGGCTACAAAATGAGTACTTACTCCTCCTTCTAAACCTCACCATTTCCACCCTTCCCATTTCAAGCTGCCTTGATTTATTTTGGGGCTTCTGTCCTCTGCACGCCATTATCCACAGCGCTGTTTAGCAAATTATTCAGCAACAAGATTTGTCCTGCAGCAATCACACCCACGATGCTCTAACCTCTCCTTTATTCACATCTGGCAACACCAAGCCCTCAGCACCTTCGTATTTCCCTCCTCTCATTGCTCCATCACCACGACCCAGCCCTGAACACCCTGCGCCGCTTCCCTCACCCTGCCTGGTCCTCATGAGCCACTCTCCCCAAATCAGCGCATCCCTGACTCCCCACCAAGGCTTCCTGCAAGGATCCTCCTCCAGCTCCCAACCAACAATGACTCAGAAACCTGGCAGCCGGAGATAACAGATGAGTGTATTTTGTGGATAGATCTGGTTATACAATAACTAATCAAGGTAACGATGCGCTCGCAGAGCGCCAACGGCACAGACCTTCCCATCGCCTTCCTGCTGCCCGGAGCACCTGAAGCCCCTCAAGCAGGCAGGAGTCCCACCAGCAGCTCCAGAAACAGGGTCTGGCTGCATCGCCCACCGTGTCAGCCACGGCACCATCATCCGCCGTCCAACCCCCCCCCCCATTCTTGTGAATGGCTTCTTACGGCCAGGGCCAAAGTCCCAAGTCCCGGCCTGAGCGCAACAGTCTTAAGCCCGAATATCTTCCCCCCCCCCCCCTTTTTTTTTTTCTTTTTTCCTTTAGAGAAAAGAAACAGAAGGTAACAAAGAAAAGCTTAGTTATTGTAGACAGCTCTGCTCCAAAAGCATTGCAGGATCTGGAAACAAAGCTCGTTTGTGCCAACACAAGTGTCCCTGGCAGCCAGTCTGAGGTGATGGACCTGTTCCCAGAGTGACCCTGGACCACCCCGCGCTCCACTGCCTTCCCTTCCCCGAGCGAGTGGCACCTCTGGGATTTTCTTCCTCTTTAAGGAAACACACTTTAGAATAAATAAACCCATAATAGCAACGGAGCAAAACACAGTCCAGGCACCTAGAAAAACAAATGACCACGGGGTGCAAACACAGTTGGGTCCTTAGGAGAAAGAACAACACAGGGACAAACACCAGCCGCGGTGTTCAACACGAGCCTTTGAAGCTTGACAGTAACAAGAGACTTGGAAGACGCTGAACAGCGAGCGCTGCTCGGTACCCGTGCTCACCGTACCGCCCGGATCAGTCACCTATATATGGTGCAACTGCATTTTGTGCTGATTCAAACAGACAGGCAAAGCCTTTATAAAACTACTTGTTCTTAAATCTACACTGTGCTTTTGCCTGAAGTTTCAGAAAGGAAGGTTTCTGGAAGGAAACTCACTCCTCTGTAGCGCTGAAGGAAAGTAGAAGCTTCACTGATTTTCTTTACCAAAGAAAATCCAAAGATTTCAGAAGAAAATCCAAAGAAAGGGCAATATTGGAAGTGGCTTTTCAGTCCTTTTGGAGGGAAATGGGAAATGAAGGCACCTGGTACAGCATCCTTCAGCAGGTACTGCGAGGCTAAAACAGCCTCGGGAAGCCCAGCTATGGAAGCACATTAAACTCCACCAGCCGCAGGCGGGAAAGCCTTGGGAGAGCGCAGCTTTCCCTGCAACCCGCAGCTTCGGAACACTGGGAAGCCCAAAATTAAAAGCAATCCCCCAAAGGACAGTTAAATAAGTCACGTTGGGGTATTTTCTCCTCTCTGCAAGTGGTGAATTTCTGATTCACGATGAAGAATAGAAGAACTTTTGCTTCTTCTGAGAGACTCTGTCTTTAACGCACTTGTCAGCACCACCGGGGATGTCAAGTGTTGTGTTCCGTGCATTTCTCTGGAGGATTTATTCTTGGTGTGGTAAACCATGCGTGGAGAGTCCTTATCACCTTGGCTAAAGAAGTACAAACACTGGATGTTCGTGTAGATCCCCTTTGGCTTGGCTGGCATCAGACAACCAAGAAGACAATATTTTAGCTGCCCGACTAAAACTTTTTCCCCCCTTCAGAGGAGGAAACTTCTCAAAAAGTAACTAAGGTTTAGCTCTTGCCATTGTGAGGTAAAGCCTACAAATACTGGTTAACCTTGGACTTGATCGTAAAGATCTTTTCCAACCTTTTATGAATGCATCCAGTTATAAAAAACCAAAGGATCCCAATGAAATTATTTCTTTTCAGCTTCTTCATTTTTACGCCGATAGTGTGAGGTTTTTGACAGCTCTAGAGATGTTCATTATAGGGCTAAATGACACGTCAAGGACTAAAATCCTGTTTCAATATTAACTCACAGGAGCGTCCCATCTCCTGAAGGCCGGTGGGCAGACAGAAAGCACCTTACACCCCACACAGAGTGGGTTTAACTCGCCCTTAAACACTTTGCAGCCCTTAAACACCGCAGGGCCAGGCAGCCAGGTGCTATTTTTAACCTCGATAAGAGGTAGCTCAAAAAAAAAAAAACAACCCAAAACGGGTCCACAGGCAACTTCCAAACAACGTCCCTGCTCCTCCGGGCTGGGAAAAGTCCCTCAATGCTCCGCGAACGCACCCGGCCCGCGGAGCCCGCAGGCACCGGCCGTACCCGGCTCTAGCAGGGGGCCGGGAACCAGCAGCACGGAAGCGGGGACCGACCTGGGCGCAGGGATGAAACTGCGGAGGGAACCGGCCTTTTCCCGGCGGACGCTCCCGCATCAGCCCGGCCCGGGGCGAACGGCACCTGCCCGCAGCCCGTTCCACGGCGGCCCGGCCCGGCCCGACCCTCCGCGCCCCCCCGCGGGCCGGGCCCGGCCCGGCTACCGGCAGCGCTCCCGCCTCAGCCAGGCCTCGTGGGGAGGCGGCAGCGGCACGGCCGAGGCCCACCCGTGGGGCGCTCCCCGAGCCCCCAGCCACAGCTGGAAGGTGCCTCCCCGCCCTCTACCTCCCTCCCGGTCGCCGGTACCTCGATCTTGTCGACGCTGCGGGCGCAGCCCACCACCTTCATGCCGTGCTGCACCAGCGCCCGCGCCACGGCCGCGCCGATGCCCACGGAGGCGCCGGTGACCAGCGCAACGCGCCCGGTCCAGCGCTCCATGGCCCCGGCCCCGGCCCCGCCGCGCACAATGCGCCGCCCGCCCGCGCCGCCGACCACGCCCCCGCGCCCCCTGCCACGCCCGTGACCACGCCCACCC
>JANIJG010023112.1:1738-30943 GCA_024611175.1 Megaceryle torquata
TCCTCCAGTCCTCAGGCACCTCACCTGTTCTCCATGATCTTTCAAAAATGATGGAGAGTGGTAGAGCAACATCAGCCAGGTCCCTCAGTACTCATGGGTGCCACCCAACAGGGCCCATGGATTTGTGTGTGTTCAGCTTAAGCAATTGATTTCTAAGCCAATCCTCATCAATCAGTGGAGAGACTTCTTCCTTCCAGGCTTTCACTCTTACTTCTAGGGTCTGGGATTCCTGAGGGCTGGTCTTCAGTAACTCTACCTTCTCTGCACCCTCTGTCACCAGGTCTCCTGCACCATTCAGCAGTGGGCCCATAATTTTCCTAGTCTTCCTTTTACCATTGATGTATTTGAAGAGCCTTTCTTGTTCTCCTTTAATTCCTTTGTCAGAGTTAATTCCAAGAGGGCCTTGGCCTTCGTTGTTGCAGCTCTGCAGACCCTGACAGCATTCCTATAATTCTTCGAAGAGACCAATCCAGTTTTCCACATGCTATGAACTTCATTGTTCCACTTGAGTTTTTTTAACAGCTCCTTACTCATCCATGCTGGTCTCTTCTACTTGATTTTTTACTCAGAGGAATGCACCTGTCTTGAGCTTGGAGGAAGTAAGGTTTGAATCTCAATCATCTCTCTTGGGCCCCCTTACCTTCTAGAGTCTTAGCTCAAGGGATTCCTCCAAGCAGGTCTTTGAAGAGCACAGAGTTAACCCTCCTGAAGTCCAGGGTTGCAATCTTACTTATTACTTTGCTTCTTCCTTGTATGATACTGAACTCTACTATGTCATGATCTTTACCACAAAGGCTGCCCCCAACCTTCACATCCTGTACCAGACCTCCTTTGTTCATTAATACAAGGCCCAGCAGTACTGCCTTCCTCGCTGGCACTTCCAACACCTGCATCAAGAAGTTATCATCAATGCATCGCAAGAGCCTTCTGGACTAAGTATTGCCTTGCTGTGCAGCCTTTCCAACAAATATCAGGGTGATTGAAGTCACCCATGACCACCAGGGCATGTGATCTTTAGGATACTTCCAGCTGCCTGTAGAAGGTCTCCTCAACATATTCTTCCTGGTTCGGTGGTCTGTAGTAGATACCCACAACAGTTTCACCTGTATTTGTATGCCCCTTAATTCTCATCCATAAGCTTTAAACACATTCTTCATCAATTGACCTTGGAAGTGGGGGTCACAGTAGGAAAGGTGTGAACTGAAGCCACCTCTGCTCCTCTGTTCTGCTTCTAGAGGCATAGGGACATGTTTTCAGATGAGTAGGCATGATTGCTATGTCATGCAAGCTATGCTAGTTTGAATTCACTCAAACTGCATGAACTCAGTGTGCTGCATTCGCTGCCCTTGAGATTCACTTGGAATAAAAAAATCTGTGTCAATGTATGCACCACAGCTCTTCATTCTCTTCCTTCAAAAGTTGTGGAAAATCTTATGACAAGTAGGCAATTTGTCCCTTTGGTTGTCCTGCTCTGGACCCACTTGTGAGCATCAGTAGGATTAGGCTATATTTTGCTATCAGTGATGCAAATTTTCTTTGTATTATTAGGTTGCCTGAATTTTATTTTTGGGGCTTTTTTTAAGAAAAGCATAAAGAAACTCACAGGTTCAATTAAAGCTCTTTCTGGGTGAACTGGAGAAAATATGCCATATCCCCTCTGTGATGGATGCAGGTAGTGTCAGGCTGTACAATTAATCCTCCAAAAACCCACTAAATATACAAATATATCTGTATAAAGACAGATAGATAGATATACAGTATAATATCATTCAGGTGTGAGATTGTATATTGTTGAAATACTGCTCTCTGAGTAATGTTATACTGTTGATTTTGTAGTCATAATATTCAAAGTAGATGAGAACTACTGGAGTAGAATAGAACAAAATGGAATAGAATTTAGTATTTCAGTTGAAAGGCACCTACAGTGATCATCTGATTAACTTGTCTGACCACTTCAGGGCTGATCAAAAGTTAAAGCATGTTGTTAAGGACATTGGCCAAATACCTCTTAAACATTGACAGGCATAGGGCATCAAGCTTTCTAGAAAGCCTGTTCCAGTGCTTGACAACCCTCTCAGTAAAGAAATGCATCCTAATGTCCACTCTACACATCCCCTGGTGCAGCTTTGAACCATTTCCAGACATCCTATCACTGGATACCAGGGAGAGTGAGGTCTCAGCACCTCCTTCTCCACTTCCTCTTAGGAAGCTCTAGTGAGCAAAAAGGATGCCCCACAACTTCCTGTTCTCCAGACTAAGCAACCTCAAGGTCCATAGCCACATGCCTTCCAGCCCTGCCACCAGCTTTGTTACCCTTCTCTGGATGCATTCAAGGACCTTCACATTCTTCTTTAATTGTGGGCCCAGAACTGCACACAGCACTCAAGGTGGGGATGCATCAACAGGGTATACAGTGGGATAATCACCTCTTCTGACCAGCTGGTTATACTGTGTTTAGTGTACCCTAGGATGCTGTTTGCCCTTTTGGCTGCCAGGGCAAATATTGCATATTTGCATATTGAATTTTGCATATTGAATATGCAAAAAATTGCATATTGAATTTGCATATTGAATATGCAAAAATGCATGTTGAATTTGCATATTGAATATGCAAAAAATTGCATATTGAATTTTGCACTGTATTTGAACTCAATCCTTCTAGTTCTTCAACTATCCAATACAGCTGCTATACAGTGGAGTGTTGAGTAAAAACTAGACTGATCCTGAATCATGTTGAGAAAAAGAAAATGTGGTAGGAGATATTCATGTGAACTTTTGAAGATTTTGACAGGAAGTCACTATAACCAGTGGAAGTGTCCTGCTTTGTTTCAGAAGTTTTATATATCATTACCATTAAGCCCAGTTTTGTGGCTACACTCAATGTAGCAGAGCACAGGATGGACTAAGATTTAAAAACAAAAAATGTGAAAGTGGGAAACAGAACGTTGTGGAGTATTTGCCTCACACTTGCTGCCTGGGCAAGGGGCCGCAGGGAGCCATGGCCACTACTCTGTTCCTGCTTTGCCCGCACCTCTGGACCCTGCTGCAGGGAAGAAGCCCTTTTTGCACGGCTCCATCAGCTTTCTCCTTGCCTACAGAAATAGCTCTCAAACTAGAAGTGAGCAGAAATATGCTACAGTTGGGCAGGGAAAGACCAGGAGAAGGTAAAAAGTAATTTAGGCTGAGAAGATATCCCATCTTTATAATTTGCAGACTGCTTTAATTCTTGACTGTAACTCCCACAGAGCAAGTGAAATTACAGTGAACTATGACATAATTGAGAAGAAAAACATGATCTTGTATGATGATGACCATATACTCCTGTCTGCCAATAAAATAATGCAGTTACATTTATTCCTGCTTTACCATAACCACTTATCCCTCTTTTCTGCTGTTTGTTTTGGGTTTTTTTTCCAAATGTTTTAAGAGTCTGAAACAGTACATTACTCATCTTTTTCCTTATCTATCCAGATTTTAATATATTCTTCAACACTGAATGCACAAAAGGACTGTTTTGACAATTACTTGCTGAAAATGCTGCAACAGTTTCTAGCTGTGAAACTGAACTTACATTACCTCAACTGACCGGACCCGTAGCAGACTCTCAGATGGAATGTATGCATCAATCTTTGCCAATTCAGAGGTTATTTAATACGCTATGTCTGGAACCAGCGTTTTTGTTGAAATTGTTTTGGCTAAGAAACTATCCAGATGAGTCTACTGCAAAACTATGTGCTTTGACTGGGATTTTCAAAGTCGGTCTGGAATTGCTCCACTCAAAAATGGGCAGCGTTAGGGATTACTTCTTTTGGAGAATATCTCTTAAACCAAAGATTTGGGTTTGTTCATTTATATTTTATATATTTTTATAACTCATGCATTATTAGATTAAAAACTTTACCTTTCTTCCTCATTTTTTTCACTGTCTGTGTTATAATGATGCAATAAAACATCAACAGAGATAGGGTGATAAAGACAGGGAAGAACTGTAATTTAGTTATGTGGATGGTAGCTATCATTTTGCAGTATCCATACTATTAAGAAATGGTTAGTTACTATGTTAATGGGAATAGCTGATGTATTGCAGTAACTGCTGGCATTTTTCTGCTGTGATAGTTTTCTATTCACACTAATGAGCATTTTTTTTTTAAATTGGTTGCACTGTTTAATTCATTGTTATACTTATTTGACATCCCAGAACAAATTCTGCTCTCAATTATACTAGTGTAAATCTAGGATAAGCCATCTGTTCACATCACTGTTAGACCTTGATTTGCCCAGTGATTTTAAAAAGCCTTTAACCTTAAGCACATTTCCATCACATGTTGCTAGTTAAAGAGACTGTGAAGTGATGAGGTTTTTTCTTCTCTATGTTGGTAAAAGGAAGAGAGTTTGAGTTTGTCTAGTTAATTCTACTGTTTCATAGATAAGAGTATAGCTAGTATAGCACAGTCTCTACTAACTAACAGAGACTGAACCAGCCTCAAAAACAGCAGTAAGGGTGAGTGAAATATTAAGCCCACGTCAATAGGCATTGCTGAGAAAGCAGTGCTTGTTAACCTCGGCATGACAGCCCTGCTGCTGCTATTTGAAAGGTAACTGAAAAGCTGTGTACTCTGGCAGGAAGGTTTTGGTGAATTTAGCAGTGCTGAGCTCAGGTGCAACCTCACCCAGATACCTGCCCCACAGCTGGGACTTATTGAAACCTGGCACCTGTGGAAAGGGCAGAAGAAATGAGTGTGCCAGCTCCTCCCTCAGCCACTGGAGTTCACAGTCTGGCATGTTAATTTGAGCTGCTTTCCTTGGCTGAGAGTTGTCTGGATGGTTTTTCGAGTCCTGCGAGGTATATTGGATTCAATTTTTCATCTTACTCATCATTAAGTGGGTAATGGGCAGTTTCAGGCTTCTAATGAAACTAGGTCAAACAGTAGCCTGCTTGTATGAGCTCCAAATGTCTGGTTCACTAGCGTTTGGTATATCTTAAGTGACAGTAGATGGTATTTTGATGTACCTTACAGAGCAGAGAAAGATAGACACATATTAGCCATGAATAGATTTTTTCTTCTAAAATATGCTGGAAATTTATTATGTCCCAAGTCCAGCATTTCACTCTTCAGACCTTTGGGATATGGTCATAAATGCAATTTCAATGTCCAAAATTCAATTTATGTAGTTTAAATCCTGGCAGCTGTCACTGCACTAACTCTAATCACCATCTCAGAAAAGATACTTTGAAGTCCAGAATTTAAGTCTATGTGGGAATATAATGCAAAGTAGCACAAAATCTTTATGTAGCCCCGCTCCTCACTCCTTCAGTGTTGTAAGTACTTTGTCCAGCTTGTGACACAATAGATAATACACAATGCAACTCTCTTTAGCAAAACTAATGAAAAACAAAACAAACAATAATAAATAATTTAAAAAGCCAAACAACCCAAACCAAAACAGTTCACAGTTCCCATTTTTCAAGTTTTAAACAGGTCTGCCATGACCACAGATGAAGATAAATTCAGAATTTATGATTTTTAAAGTTTGCAAATGCACAACTTTGTACAAGCTTCACAACAAAGGAAACAGAAAGAAAAAAAAAAAGAAGAAATGAATGCTAGACACCAAAATACTTGATTGCAGGGCACAGTCCTGGGTGTTCTCATGAGCTCATTCCTGCTGAGCCTTCAGCAAGCCACTGAGCCAGGCTTTACCATTTCTCTTCATGCCTTTTGTTCCTTCTGAGCTTCCCTGGGGTAAAACTGCCTTTTACCCCTTACTTGTAAGGGTAGATGCTTTAGTTGGGAACTAGATTATGAATTATGATAATGGCACCTGGCTACAATAGATAACAGTTTACTCAGTCAGTAGATGAAGTGTCAAAACCATGTAAGGCTTCACAGAATCAAAAGGAAGGCCTGGAAATGTAGCAGCAAGAAAGACCAGGATATTTACAAGTTTGCAGGGAATTTTAATGAGTAAAATTTTCAGAAAGTGCTGACTTCCCATCTTCAGGGACCTGGGGTCCTTTTATAACCTACACCATAAACCTAAATCTACACTACTGAAAATGAAGACATTTTAATTTTCCTGGACTATATCCCCATCAGGCTCCATCTTGCTCCCATGACATTAGTCTCAGTTTCCCTTCTGCTCAGTTCCACACCTTCTGTAGCTCCAGGGGTAGGGACTAGCCTTCATCTTCAGCTATTCCACAGCCTTACAGTTAAGAACACCTCCTTAAAAATAGGATCTGCGGCTTCAAAACTACCATAGGCCAAAAAGAGTCAAAAGTATAGGTTTCCCATATTGTAAATGTTAGTGTATTCTGTTAGGCTATTGTGTGGAAGTCAGTGCATGACCTGAGCATGTCTAATGGATCAGGCTTGTCTAAGGAGTTAGGGTAGATTTAGCTGCCTCGTGCCTTTTATCAGCTTGCATTGGATTGTAGACACTTTATTCCCTCAGCCAACACATCTCTGAGTAAGTGATATGCCAGTCCTGAGGAACTTTGTGCACTGAAACGGAGGAACAAATTGATTTTAAACACCTCCAAGGCTTAGACAGGACTGGAGTGTCAGCAGTCTGAGAACTGTGAACCTGGTATCGGGGACTCGAGGAGTGAGAACGAAACCTAATCCGAGGGGCAGGCAGATGGTCCCTGAGCTTGGTGTAACAGTTCAAATGAATACCTGCACTAACCATTCACATTCTTCCCTTTCTGTAAAGAAAAATCAATGTATTATTTTGTTCTACCCTGACCTCAGTTATTACTTGAGCTGACTGAAAAATTCACAGTATATATCTTCCCTGACAAACAGAGCTGCTTTTTCTTCTCTTGGACATGAATCTATGAAACCATCTGCCTGTAGCTTTGAATAGATTTCAGTTTCTTCCTGTTTATCTGTCTGCAAAAATGCTTTTTTTTTTTTTTTTTTTTTAAATTTTTTTATTATCCCTATGGAGTGATTATGACCTGATCTCTGAACTGTGAGTTCTGGTCTCAGAAATCACCAGGGTGGTGGTATATTTCAGCAACAGGTATAGAGATCTCATATGTGTTGTTATTTTAACCATTATTTTTTGTTTTGATGGATGCTTTCAAGATTTATTATGAACAAGGTTACACAGTTCTAATCTATTCAATATAATAAGAACTAGGGAAAGATACAGAAACAGGTGCAGCGTAAAATAAAACTGAAAAAGGATGGTTAATAAAATAAGCAGTTTTCTGAGTCATTTCTAGACCTAAAGCTGACATGGAAATTTGAAGTCAAATGTGTTCAAGACCTCGCAAATATTACATTGAAATTAAATTTCTGATATCCTTTATTGTTGTAACATTCTGTGACAAACAAATAGAGCAGTGGCAGGGTGTAGGTTGAAGGAACCATAACAGATATGAATATATTAAAAGCCTCACAAACACTTTTGGAAGGATTTAGGTTTTCTTTGGGATGTATTTTGCTATAGTCATTCCAGCCTTTTTCATGCTTGATTAATCATTGTTAATTTGTGAACTGTCTAAAACAAGGGTTACTTCTCACTGCAAGAATGTGAGTCATCTTGGTGGATCCAAGGCATGTCACTCTCTATCTGCTGTAAAATTATATTTTTCTGTCTTTCTGGAAGTCTGTTGTCTAATTCAGCCCTACAGCTGGATCAACAAAACAGCACCGAGTGAATCATTTGCTGTCATTCCTGTAAGCAAGGTTCTTGCAGTAACTCTGAGTCAGGTCTAGAACTAATGCCAAATTTAAAATATGGCCTCATCTAAGCTATTTCTTTACGAGTGAATGTGATAGGTCTGCAATTATCTTGAAGATATATTTTTATCCTCTAAAAACAAATCTGGCTAAAGAGACAGGAGGGAACTGATACTGTTCTGAAAAACCATGTGGACTCTAAACAGAAAGGCTGATAGTAACAAATACGTATTACAAGCTTTTACATCCTTAACATGCTGGACAACCCATGATCTACTACCTTTAGTTCACCAACCTCAGTGGCAGTTTAAAGCATTTGGAATAGCTGGAGATAACAATCATTTTACAGGATGGAAATTTCCAGTGTGGCAGCTTCTGTGAAAAAACTGTCATGTTAATGATGGCATTGTAGTTTTTACATTGAATCTTACTACGTATTCAGGCTACTTAAGTGCACCAATCCCTATCTATCATGAGATGGATCTGGGTGTTCAGAAGTGGCTATTTAATTTCTCAGATTTACATTTGGCTCTTAAGTATGCAGTCTGAGTCCTAATTTTCTAGTTACTTCAGCTGGTTGTAGTTTTAATTTTTGTTAAAATCGGTGTTTCTTTTTTTATTAAACCCCTGAAAAATGAAAATTATTTTGATTAAAAAAATCATTAATAGTTGTTTCCACTACTGAGATGCTTGACAACATTTCTGTTCTTTTCTGTATTTCTTCATTTTAATTTCAAGCTTTTTTAGTTATAAATAGCCACAAATTATAAGATGTTTACTGGTTAGCTGACCTAGTAAAATATGGTCAGGAAGTTTAGCAGAAATGAATTTGATTTTTATTGCTTTTATTATGTCAGCACACTTTGATCACCTCCGAACTGATGAAGGGGAGGTGATCCACCTACAGCCCTGTGGACTGCAGTAAAATTAGGAAGAGCGTCTTGTCTTTTTCTACCAACTAGATGTCTTGAGTGTATTCCTGAGCCATTCTTGTGACAGTTGTCTCATCACCCCACATTGTAGTGCTGTACCTTTCTTCCTGAGTAGGAAAAATGACATGGGATCCAAATAGTGATACAGTCTAGAAAAATTTACTGCATGACTTAGTTTGAACAGCTAGTTGTCTATATTTTTTGCTAATATTAAGGTACAATTTCGATAGTCGTTGGCTGGTTTCAGTACTCATTTGGTTTTTTCTGTGTCTGCTTGCGAGGAATCTGGCTTGCAATACACTTTCACTTTTTCACTGTCTATGACAGCGTTAAGATTTGTATAGCCCTTTCTTTTACTCTTCTAATTTTTTTACTGTCTTATATTAGTGTCATGTTAGTAAAGACTCCTCTGTCCTCATATCTACATAACACCAGCCCAGTGTGGTGGAAAGTCTATCTGAAAGCACACATATTATAAGAATAAATTGGTTTTCAGTATTTGACTCATTCATGAATCAGGATCGTAACACCCTCATCTTAAGTGAGACGCCTTGATTCTACAGAGGTGATTCTGAGAACAGTAACTCATGTATCAGCAGTTCCCATTCCCTTTGGAAGGATTTAATAACACAGGTCTCATACACCAAGATCAGAGTTATGTGTGTGTATAACAAACTACTTGTATTTTATTGTAAATTTATATACTCAATTCCTACTTGATATCAATTCAAGGAGAGCCTTTACTGACCTTGAAACTTGGAGTGATGAGATCCAATACTGTAGCAGCTCAGAAGTGGTTAAAAAAAGCACAAGCTACTCTAACAGATGTAATTAAGGGGTCAATTACCAAATGCTGGTGTAAAAGACTGAAGCCAAGACAGAACACTTCTGGAAAAGCAGATTTAGCAGTAGTACAGAGAAAGCTTCATAGGGAGATGGAAACTTTATTGCTATAAAGGGATTTTAAGTAGAGAGCAGCCCAAAGATGCACGTAGGATTTCTGCAGCTGCTTAATTCAGGATCTCTGGGGTGGAAGAAGAGGAAATTTTTGGGCCAGAGTGGCTGGATGTAAATTCCCTCAATACTTTAATTTTGTTTGAAATCTCTATGAGAGGAAACAGCTAAATGGTCTGTAGAGAATGGACATGAGGTGACAATTTTTAAACTGCCTTGCTAGCTGGACTTGAGTTTGACTCATTTTCTCAGCTGAGATGCTTGGCTGCCTTTTTGTAAGACATTTTAGCACCTAAGCTCTTCCCTGGTTGGAGATTTAATGGCTAGTACCTGTCAGCAGAGGAATCCTCCTTTCTTTTCTCACCTAAAAGTATACCATAAATATGATGACTTATGACTGTGTAGGAACTGACACACTTTTCCTGGAAGGATCTAGCAACTTTTCAGACTTTGACAGATATAGCAATTCATGTATACCATTTTTTGTTTGTTTCAGTTGGTTTTTGTTTGGTTTGGTTTTGGTTTTGGTTTTGTTTTCATAAAGGTAGAAGACTAATATATGCACAGACTATGAAATGACAATCTAATTCTGCTGTGGTATCAAAGGTACATATCCAGCAAACAAAACTAAATTATCACAGACCTTATTTATTAATGATAATTTATTAATGATAATGAGGGACCCTTTGGAGAGGAAAACTGTTGCTGCTGGTAATAAATTTTTATCTGGAGAAAGTGTTGTCATTGCTTACACATATAGACATCTAGTCATGGTTAAGAGCTCATGTGAATTCAGGGATATTTATTTACTAAGAGTAGGATTAACTAAACATCTGGCATAACAGCTCATTTCCCTGTGAAGCTAACCTATTGATTGACATTCAGTACAAACATTTCAGAGTGTAAAACCAGAAAGTTACTCTGACTTTGCAGGAAATTCTTGGGGGAAACAGGTTCAGAAGGAGAACTTTGCACTGTGCTTGGGAAGGCCCCACAGTAACATAGAAGTGGAAAGCCCTGAGGTACCAGATGAACCGTAGCTGTTTGTTTTAGGACTTACCAATGCAGGGGACAGGAATTTAAGTCTCCTCCCTGACAGACCTTCAACAACCCAAATATTCAAATGTGAGAAAATTGCATTAAATTATTCTAACTTAAATGTAAAAGAGTAGAAAGGACAACTCAATCTGATTAGCATGTGAAGATGTTCCATTAGGTACTCTGCTATACTTAAGACCATGATAATCCATACGTGAAAAAAACAATGGGGACAAAAAACATACCAGGTATGCTCATAACTGGATAAACCACTGAGCAACATTTTACCAAATGTTAGAGTGGGTTGTGTGCAAATTTATTTATTTTCATTTTGCAAAAACAGTGCCATGAAGAATGGACTCCACATTTCTGTAAGGAGGTACCTGTAATGTTAACAAAAGAACCATTCTACATGTTGCTAGAGTGTGGAAAAACTTTATTTAAAGTGCTCCCCTAATCTTTGATAAACAAAGGGATAAACCAAATAAAATAGATACATCAAAGAGCTTTCCTTTGGTCTTCTTAGTAGAGCTAAAAAGGATGGTTTTAAAGAGCTTCTGTCAAGTTGCTCCCTCAAAATAATCACTTCTATATGAATAGCACCTTTAAGTGAAATATATTTAATTGGGTGAAAAAAAAAGGGTTTTAATCAATAGAGTGAACAAGGTTAGGTCAATGGTAGGAACTCCTAAAGAATGATCCGTTAAGCTTCCTAATCTCTTCTTCTTGAAAAGTTGTCAATATGAGTAACAGAGTAAAGAAATTTTGGCAATATAATCTTCAGCTAACAGTGGGAAAGATAACCTTATCAACTTTAATGGAATCATCTCTTTACAAGTTTAAGAAGTGATGAAAAATTTGAGTTACTTGAATAGCATTTTTACAAAATTTAAATTGTAATACAATATATCTGTTAAGATTACAAGGTAAGGTTGCAGATGTTTTGCATATCTTGATGAGACAATTATTTTCCATGTATGTTTTAACACTGAAATCACAAATGAGTATACTAAATTTGATATTTTAAGACTTCCATTTTATTTTTAGGGGTTTTTTTATTCACCTTATATTTTTACTCCTGTTTAAGTAAACTTTTAATACTTGTTTAACTAAGCTTTCACCTGGTTTAATTTTCTGTTTTCTGGAAATTTCATGGTATATCCCTGTGATGTAGGAAGAAATGTTAAGGATTAGCATACCATCACATGTTTGAATACCAGGGAGGCTGGGAGATTACCTAGCACGTGGTTCTAATGGACTTTAATTAGTTCATATGTAATTTATGTGCCTACATAACTTCCTTGAAAGAGATACTTCCTGAACTGGGAACCAAGAGACAACTGAATGAGACAGATATTAAGAAACTAACTCTTACATGTCTATGACAGAAACAAACTGCCAAAATACTTCATTAGTCAGGGAAGAAGAAGAATAAAGCAATATGGAAAATAAGTTACCTTTTTGTGGCAGTTTTTTTCTCTCGCATATTCTGATGACAATTCAAAGCCAACAACAGATGCAATTCTAATTTGTCTCATGTTATGGGTGACACAAATACCTCACTTCTAAAACCTATACTCTTGTCTCAGCCTCTCACGGGAGGATGAAAAAGGGAATGAGGAAAGCTTTGGAAAGGTTGCTCAAGGTTTAAGTGCTATGAGGATATGAGATGTTCATCTGTATCTTTTACTTCATGCAGAGGATGCTAACTTGTGGATTCATATTACAGAAGTTAAAATATTTTCTTCATGTAGAAATGTACATTATAAGCATTCTGAAATACAGTCATAAAGTAAAAATATCTTTTCATCATTTATTTAGGTTTAGGTTACAAGCTTGTATTTTTAAGGGGTTCTTTCATAAAAGATCACATCCTGATTGAAATCTAAGAAGGGCAAGAAAAAGCCCAGTTAGCCTACCAGAAGATCCAAAATTAATCTCTAACAAGGCTAGTGGTTCACCAAAGTCCAATCTGTACATCGGTTTATTTTCAACTTAAAGTTCAAAAGAAATAGCAGCTCTGTGGTTAAGCAATGATTGAAGAGGTTAGTAGTAGATCAAAGTAAAGGACAGGAGAGAGATGGGTGAGCATCTGTGAGGGGAAAATGGATAACATTTTCCTTGGTCTGGTCAGAGAAAAAATGAGAATGTGGGGGAGAGAAGGGGGAGGAAAAATAAGATCAGACTTCTCAGGAGAAATACTTTTGCTCAGAATGAATGGTGAAAACTTCCAGACAAAAACTTGAAAGATGCTACTGCTGTATTTCAGTCCTTCAAAGTGCTTTTTGTAACTAATTCCTCATTTGAAACGTGTTACTTTGTTTCAAAGTATATTACACAATTAAAATATCCCAATACTCCAAAACTCCAAGCCATCTTTATTCTCCTTAGTGCTCTGCTGTGTTGCACTATATTAGAAAGTGATTTTTTTTTTCCCCTTTTTTTTATTTCCCCTGAGATTTTTCCTCTGGAAAAGAAATCTTATTCTTTATTAGCCTTATAACATTAGTTTCTTATTTGCATAGCATTCCTATGACTATGGGTGTATATTTTCCTCTTTGGTTAACAGCTGAAAATATTTTTGTTTCCATTTTCAACATTTTTAAGACAGAGGCAAAATATTCTTTGTCATTTACCATATAAATAAACCTACAGTCATGTAGAATTATTCACTATTAATCAATTTGTGCAAAATAAATTTATTAATATAGTGATGTTTCATTTCAATGAGCTACCAATTGCTATATGTACTCCAAGTCTTTCCAAAATATCTTTGGTTTGGCGATTATGGAAAATATATATATTTTGTACTACAGCAAACACCTCTGAAAGATTAGCCTTACCTTAATTCTGTCCTTCTGTTTTATCTAGTGACCTTTTATTTACATCCCCATGTCCTTCTGTAGATGATGCTGCTGACCTGCACATGAAAATCATGCACAACTTTCTTTGGAAGAAATTTGTCACCTCTGCTCTGTCTTCCAGTAGGAATGTTTGAGATTTCACAGGTGCAAAATAGTGTCTCAAATTCTTTTCCTGTGTATTTCAGATCAGAATCTGACTTAAACACAGTATTATGTGTGTGACTCCAAAATGTGAAGGAAAGTATTGTGCGTAAGCTGTCAACAGGATACAGGCTAAAGGATACAGGATAAAGGCAAAATCTGTGAGTGGAAGAGGGAATACGCTATAGATGCATAATTAATGAGAAGCAGGTCCCTCCTAGCCTTATGGTCCACAGGAATTTCTCCAGTCATCTTATAGGGGTAATGGATAAGATGCCCACCATGTTTTTTCTGGGAATATCTTACTTGGGCATTTTTAGTGGGTATTTTTTAATAGAAGGAGAGCTCTGCTGTCTCTGAATAGAATAAAACTTCTCCTTTGGACCAGCTTTAAAAAAACCCACATATCTTCTATTGTGTTTTGTACTAATTCCATGGTTATGACTTAGGTCTTGGGAGATAATTCCTCAGTTTGAGCATATGCCCCCAGGGTTGGTAGCAGTTGAGCAGTGGGTTTTGAAGGTCACAGTTTTGGATTTAGGCAGAATTTAAGTAGTAATTTGTGGGATTTGGAAGCTTTCCCAAGATCAGTAGCTGTGGTGTACCAGAGAATGAAATGCAGTTGTCTTGTGTTGCAACCCATAAACACTGGGCTCTAGAAAAGGCTATGAAATAATCTGCATGTTAAACCACTGTCTTAATGGAAAAAAAAGGCAAAGGGTTTTTTTAGGTATTTAAGGATCTAATCACCAAGTTTTTCTTTTTATATACTGGTAATACTGATGATATTCTGACTGTAAATAGTTTAAGCTATTGAGGGAACTATTGTTAGGAGGAGGGTTACAACAGTCTCTGTGACAGGCCTATCAATGTCCTTTCATGGTTATAATTTAAAATTACATTTTGCAACTAAACAGATGAGGGAAAATAATTCAGATGAACAATTTCGTAAAGCCTGATTTGTGGTAAAGACTGACAAGAGTAATTATGGTTTTAGAATTCTATTCTCTGCCACTTTCCTAAGATGACAAAAAGCAAGAATTTATTAACTTTGGGAAGGTGGAAAAAATTATACTGAATAGATGTTTACAAAAAACTCTGCTCATTGAAAAGAAAAAGCTAGAGCAGGAGGTCTCTCTGACTTAGATACCCTGTCCTAACAAATGCAGTTAGTGCAAAACAAACACGAATCCTACTATTCCTTGCTATTTAGCCATGACATTCATCATGGTTAAAAATATATATATCAAACATCACTTTAAAAATATTTTTGGGAAGGAAGACGGCTTAAAAATATATGTAAATGTACATCTCAAGGGCTGCAGTGACTGCCTTTCTTTTGATTTCAAGCTCAGATTCACTTTTCTTGGTAAATTAGTCTACACTAAAATTAAGTAAGAGAAGAGACCGTTATATTGACTTCAATAAGGGGAAAGATAGATTTTTTACAACTTCAGCAAGGCAGTTATTCATGTGTGGATTGATGTCATACTACTGTAAACTCTTTTCTAGAATACCTTTTATTATCAGTAAGGCGATATAACCAGGCAGCTTGTCAGTCTCTCTAAAGGAGAGAATAATTGCATCTTCAGAAGTTGCATAGTGGAGAAATTACATTTTAATTAAGAACAAAACCTTGCTTTTCCCCCAGTGAAGCATCTTCACATGTGAAAATGCTCAACTAACCTAAAAACATATTCCACAGAGAAGATTTGAAGAACCTAAATAACCAAGAAACAACATATTTGAAATGTGCCTGATACAGAATGAGGGAGCAAGACTACAGCTGTATTTAACAAAGTTCAATGACAATGAGTGGAAGAACAGATTATTTTACCTCCTTTTTCCTGTTGTTTCTATATAATGGTTGGCTCTGTGGTGATTCGATATTTCTAAAACAAATTCTTCATTCTGATAAGCACTCGGAAAGATAGTTCTAATATTAACAGGCTGGAGTTTCAGTTTATCTGGAAGAACAAAGGGTTAACAAAATCTTCTCTACCTTTCAAATGCTAAAAGCCAAGAGTTTTCACTGCTTTCATTTGTAAGAAGAGCCTGATTGAATTTACTTCTGTTTCACTTTTAAAACTTCCTGGCTTTTCATTCACAAATCACACGTTTGTCTTCTCCCGGAAAAGCTTTGCTTTTGTTTTTGTGACCTACATTTGTAGGGCTCCTAATTAGCAGGCAGCACTGGGATCTGCTGTCCTTCAGTAGCTCTGCTGCTTTGGGATCTTAAGCTAAACATAAAACATGTTGCTGAAACCTCAATGAAAGTAACTACCCCACTACTTGTTGTCACCTTTATGTGAACCATGTCAAACAAAAAAATGCAGCATAACTGCAGGTTTTCCCATATATTGCATTCATGTCCTCATCCAGCAGCTATTGAAGTAAATATGAGAACGATCAGGAATAGAGTTGAGGCAAGGTACAATTGCATTGTCCTTAAAATAAAAATGTATTAACATTACATTTGTCAAAATATTTTTCCCTGAACTAGTGTTTACAATCTCTTCAATTTTTCTCTTTTTTGGGGGGTTCCCCCCCCCCCCCAAAAAAAAATCTTTCCTTTGCCTCTGTAGATAAGCTGCTCATTATTTTTACCTTTGTGTTCAAATATCATTCTGGCTTATGAGAATGTGGCACAACATCCTACTTAAATAGCATTAGACCACACAAGAACTAAGTCTTCTCTGTTCCAGTTGTCAAAATAAATAGGAGTTTGGTTAGAGCTGGAATGCAGCATTTGACTCTGCTTTTTGTATTAAAAAACATGCTGCATACTGTGGTGAATTGATATGAACTGCTGCATTCAAGCATATCAAACAACCAACTCCTTCCATTGCAGGATCTTGTTACTTGCTTGATGACATTTTTAAACTCCTGCTATGCCCATCTTCAACAGTGCCATGTTAGTAGCTGGTCAGTCTAATGCTTTGTCGGAGTTATGTCATTACCAAAGTTTCATTTTCTTGAGATTTGCCTTCTGCTTGGCTGCATACTCTAAGTAAGCACACTTTTTCTCTTAGAAATTTGCTTATGATGAAGCCTCTTCCTAAATCTTACCACCTGCATCATTTCTCAAAATTTATAGGAACTTCAGTTCTGTAGCCACTGTTCTTCAAAATCAAGCTAAACTGAAATTAGCCAATATGCTCAAAAGCTGTTGGGAGACATAGATGGTGATCGAGTGACTGTTTTATGCTAAGAATTTAGGTTAGAAAGACTTGTACCTGGAAATATGTACACTGTATCCCACAGTAGTGTCTGTGAAATGTAAATCAGATACTTCAGGCTAGAACCACAAGGAAAGGAGACAGGTATGGAGACACATCCCACCTAGAATATGAGATGTTCAGTCTTTACCTGTTCCAAGGTTAGCTAATAGTACACAGAAAAATTGTCCTAGTGGCAAGACCAGCTTATTTCCAGAAAACATTTTCCTTAGGAATTTTTCTACTTTATCCATACCCCATCATCTGACACAAGAGGGTAAGGAATGTGCTGTAGATCATAAAATGGTAAGGGCTGGAAGGGACCTCTGGAGATCATCAAGTCCAATCCTACTGCCAGAGCAGGGAGCCATTCTTCAGATATGCTGTTGTGCTTCCATTTCTGGGAAGCTGAAGAATTCATTACATATATATTTTAAATACAGAACTTTGTGAAACTACCAGATCTTCTGTACAGGTTCAAAGCTAACCTGGTTCTATCTGGTAACTCCCAATTCTCTTGCAACAGGAATCCTTCTGTATCTGAACAGTAAATCTGGTCTACCTACAGGCTGTGTGGCATATTGTACAGGGTCAGAAACAGCAACACTGCTGCATACAGCCCTCTCCCAAGACTGTGCAAAGAGGGCTGTTTGCAGCCTGGATTCATGTACATATGCAGTGACTTATCCAGTCAAAAAGGTTGCACAGTGGAGATTGAGGGGAATTGATGCTCATGCTGCAGAGCCTCTACAGTGCCAAGAGAGACTTGGCCTAGATATCACTCTCAGGGACAAAAGGAGAAAATCTTTTACTCAGTAGTCAGATGGTTTCAAGAGGGGGAGATGATGTTCCGTCTTTATTTAAATGGATATTTAGGTGTCTGACAATGCAGTAAAATTTCACTAGCAGAAAATTGATTAATTAATTAATTAAACCTAATTCTTAAACTAAAACTCTTAAGAAGCAGTTTTCTTATTCAGATAGACAGGTTAGTACATGAATACACGTCTCCTATTCTGTCCATGTTTCTAACTCTGGGGTTGCTGGCTATAGTAATTCTACTGAATATATGAATATTAGATGAATATCACTTTCTGCTTTGCATTCTTCAGTGCATCAGATGTGCTTCTCCTCACAAAGTATCCCCTAGCTTGGCTATGATTGAATTGACTCTTCAGAGCTTTCAGATTTTAGACTTTTTGGTGCCCACTTTCTGGCAGAAACACAGGGGATGCTTATAAATCGCAGTGGAGTTAAAGGTTAAATTGACATGTCTGTATAGTGCAGTGCAGTGCCAGATACAAATAGGTAAACAAAGTTTAGAGCAACAGCGTAGTATTACGGTGACACTGTGATCATCGCTGTACACCCTTCTAGAAGGAAAGGCTGACTGGCTTAGATCCAGCAATACCAAAGCCAGTATTGGCTTCAGTTTCTTTTAAGAGAGTCAGTCACCACCAGCTTGGGGCTTTTTGTGCCTTATTTGTGCAAGTGCTTATTTGCAATTTTATAATCACTTAGGGTCTTTGGACTTTACTGATATTCATCACAAGGCACTTTGCCAGCTCCAGAAAGAGTTTTTAGCAAATGCTGGCTGCTGAAAGAGCACTCTTCCTGTCAGACCTTGCTTGTTCTGTCAGCTACTGCAAAGCATCTGTACAATGCAAAGCTTGGGTGCAATTTTGTCTCTGTGTCTGCAGAGCATCTAATCTCTCACCTGTAGTCAATGGAGATCTAGTCAGTATGGGGAGTATGGGGAGGTATTCAGCTGACCAGATATAGGTGTTTGGTTTAAGTGAGCTGATTTTGCTCTCCATATAGAATTTTTAATATGTCAAACTGCAAGTTGTTTCCTCTTGCCAATCTTTTCTCTCAGAGTCCAAGTGACAGGTGTCACAGGAGTAATCTAGATCTGTGTTTATAAGAATTTACACTGCACAGGAACAATGCCTTAAAGTTAGCCATTTACCCTGAAATTGTCCTTTAGCCTGAAATCAACTTTCATTGAACCCACATTACAGCAAGAACAAACAATACGTATCTGTGAAATCTGAAATAGCACTTGCAAAGGTTTAGAAAACCTCATATGTAACAGAAATAAAATGATCCTTATTGAACTTGTTCCTTCTATGTGTCCGGCAAATGGATTGTGGATGCTTTGCTTACTAGACTCCACTTTAGGGTCTTTTGTACAAGAATGTTGGGTTGTTTTTTCCGTCTTCTGCAGATTCACCTATAGATTTAACTTAAATCCCCTCTTTACCTCTCCCATTAAATATGACCCACTTTTTTTTGGTTTGGTTTGGGGTTTTTGGGTTTTTTTTGTTTGTTTGTTTTTGGGGTTTTTTTTTGTCTTCTCTGTATTGACAATTCCCACCTCTTTAGAAATCATAACATCTCAGTGGAAAACCTAACATCCCAGTATCCCCTCCCATATAAGCCAGGGGATTTTGAGCTCTTTAGTTCCTTCCTCACTTCTTTCTTCCAAGAACATCAAGCAATTCTCATGTGTCTTTTCCAAACCCTGAATGTTATTTCGACAACCACACAAAATCTAATGAATAAATGGAGTTCTTGGACTGAAGTCTATTAGTGATTCTTGACTGAGATTAGAGAGAACAGGAAACAGCCATTCTGGAGTAATAACAGGCTTGGCATGGTTCAACCCCTACCTTACACTTTGCAGATGCCATGGCAGCTTCTTAGATGCTCACTGCAGACTTTAAGCCCTGGAGGCCTGTAAGTGTCTCCCGGAGAAGTCAGCTGTGCAGCTGAGCTCACTGCATGTCTTTTCATCAGTGGGGCTGGGTGCTCAAGCACATTCAACAAGTTCTTCTCTTTTGCATTAGAGTGAATTATGTTAGGTGAGAGCAACTGTGGGTACTGCTGAAGTGCACACATAGCCTACTTTAGTTCACAGTAAAGCTAAAGTTTCTTTCCTCACATCTTCTCTATACCGTAGTGCACAGAACTGTTTACTATGCAGTAAAAAGCTGCACCCTTTTAAACTCTGAAAATAAAGTTGCTTGCTTCCTATCATCAAGACACAAGTAGACACATACATTTGGAAACTTGAATGCAATGTTAACTGAAATAACAAGTGAACAAACGAAGCCAAATTGTTTAAATGACTCCCAAACTCAGCAATTTTCAGCTAGTCGGAACTTGCAGCTTCATTTCTCTTGTTCCACACAAGCACCTGAGTCAGGAGCTAGTCTTTGTAAGCAATTGGAATCAAAAATTTCTTTTCCTAAATCACCTTCTGGGAACAATCAAATTTGGTAAATGCTCTTCTTCCCTTCTGTCCCCTGATTCAGCACACAGCATCTCCTTGATAGTGAATGGCAACTCTCCTACAACAGCGTCTGAATAAACAGAGAAAAAAAAAATCTTTATTGTCTTTGTTCTTGTTTAAATAAATAACACTTTTCATGCATTTGGAGGCAATTCTCTTTCTCATTTGATAACAGAAATATTGTTGATAACCTTTACTCAAGAAGTTTTCTATAGACCTAGCCACGTGGAGAGCTTAACTACAGGATAAGAGGCAACATATGTAGGACTGGTATTATCAAGAAATTTACAATAGTTACTGAAACATACATGTTAATAAACTTATCAAGGTTTCTTTCTTGTTTGCTTTTTGTTTTGAAGTGAAAGAATTCTGAATTGGATTTCTGACTTGAATGCTCTATTTTGGTTTTATATTTATGTTTGGTGATCATTTTATCCTCAAGATCCTTCATCAGCCTTTGAAACACGAAGCACATACAGATTTCTTATTCTGAAATTTCATGTTGAAAAAATATTAATTTCTCCTTACATCATGATGAATGAGGGTTGGTTTTGGTAAGAGGGATATATCTGCACTGTGGCTAAGTCTCTCACTTTCATCACAGATCTCACATCTGAATAGCTAAAGACATACTTTCTGAGGCTGTTTCCCTGCACAAAGATCCCTGCTTTCTTTGTATTTTAAAATTTAATTTCTAGCCATCCTAGTTTTGACAAAGACTTCCTCAAAGATTTTTAATGAAAAGTTCTAAGTGAAGTGAAGTTTCTGGGAGAGAGAGGAACTAGAAAGGTATTATTTGAGAGTGTACCAAGGAGAAGGAAGGAAGAAACAAGTGGAGAGTTACGACGTTTGCTGACTTACCATTTTAGGTCCAGCTATTATGGTGTTTGTTCCTGGGAGCACCTTACTTGACAGCTAATGGGGATGTGTATGTTCATGTTCTGCTTTGCTTAATTCATATTAAATTATGAAAACTTCCATTAATTTAATAGAGCAGGATCATAAACCTGGGTGTTTCACATTCCAGGTCAGCTTTTCTTTCATCCAAAATTTATATTTTGACACAATTAGATTTCCATTAATGAAATAAAAATAGCATTTAGCTAGTTTTTGGTTATTCAGCTTTTTCTAGTACTGAATGAAATTTACTTTTGAAGTGTAAATAGAATTGCCCTCTGTGGTTTATCTTATCATGTAAGGAGGCCTACCTGTGGGGTTTTTTTGAGTTTAGTATTGTTAATGATATAAAATTGCTATTTAGACTATGTAAGTGGCCTGATTACAAATAAAACAAAAGAAAACCACAGATATGGTCTTTGTCTCCTGTTGAATACTTGTTTTCTTACCAGAAGCCTAACACAGTAACACTCTTCCGTGTATGATGCTGAGGTAGCCAACACCCTGTCACACAGCAGATCTGGGCTGCCAGAGTAATGAAATGCATCTACAAATCACCATTAACCACTGGAGAGTATCTACTGTGTGACCTGAAGCAGCTGTGTCCTGGTGATGGGGTATGTGTCTTGCTGCTCTGACAACAGACCCTTTGCTGCACAGCCTAAATCTCTCGTATGGCCTCTGCAGCAGGAGCCAATCTGAAATGGGTTAATAGTTACATCCATTTTGGTGGTGTGCGATGTCTTCTAAGCATGGTGAGGAAGAGGCTGAGGTGTCAAGCTCTGGAATACCTAGATGAAAGGGTTATGTGACCTACCATGGCCAAAAGACTAGGCTCTAATGTATAAGGTCTTCCAGGGTTAAATCTATGATTAAATATATATCCCACAAAGAAGTCTTGCCAAAATGTGTGAAGCACTGTGTTTTCAAGCTATCATATTAATTATTCCTGTCTATAAACAGGTTTTATTGTTTAACTTTATGTATAGGACCAGATGCTCCTCTGATGGTTAGTTGATCTGGTCTGATTGACACCAGCTATGAATCTGATCTGTAATTTGTTCTGGAGCTGTACTAAGAAAGTCAAATGGGTTTTGGTCTCTGTATTCCCTTATGTGCAGTCTTTGTTTCTAGTGTTTTGTCTTTGTAAGAGAACGAGAAGGTTTCACTACCTAACAAAGAAAGCTTTGACTGGGGCCTGGCTAACAGAATCCAAAATTAATGTTCTCAACAATGATGCTTTGTTCTCTGAATCTTTTACTTTTTCAGATGGAAGAAAGTTAAATATAACCTGGATGGAGCTATTCTAAAGAACTACATGCCAACATTTGATTAACTACATTTTTTCATTTGGTTTTCTGTGGAACATGATTTATGTAATCACTCTCTGAAAGTCTGTGCCCAGCTTCTTGGCCAATTTCAACTCATTTGATAGGGCAAAAGCATTTAGTGATAACTGCCTTTAAGTGAGTTTTGTTCAAATAGGCACTTGCATAAAGGAAATGGGTCTTAAGAGTGTTTGGTGTAAACATAAGATCACAGAATAACTCGAGCTGGACCAGAGCTCATGAAGTCAAATGGTTTAAACCCGTACTCAGGGCAGGTCTAACCAAATCAGCTTGTCTCACTGAGCCTCAAACACATCAAAAGATAGAGGTGTCATTACATGTCTTCATGTTCTGTTCCTGTATTTGACTGTCCAAATGGTTAAAAAAACAATCTTAATATGCAATTGAAATTTCCAGTGCTTCAACCTGTGTCCTTTGCCTCTTGTCCATTGTTGTGCACCTCTGAGAAGAGTCTGGCTAAATCTTCTCTGTATCATCTGACCAAATAGTTGTAGAACCATATAATCATTGAGGTTGGAAAAAACCTTTAAGACCAACCTTTGAGTCCAGCTGTAAACCTAAAACTGCCAAGTCCCACTAAACCATGTCCCTGTGTGCCACATGTACACATCTTTTAAATACCTCTGGGGCTGGTGACTCACCACTTCCCTGGGCAGCCTGTTCCAGTGCTTGGCAACCTTTTCAGTGAAGAAATTTGTCCTAATGCTCAGTCTAGACATCTCATGGGACAACTTGCAGCCATTTCTTCTTGTTTTACCACTTGTTACTCTAGGACACCAAAACCCGCCTCACTACAACATCCTTTCAGGCAGTTGTAGAGAATGATAGTGTGTCCTGAACTTCTTTTCACTAGATTAAACAACCCCAGATTCCCCAGCCTCTCCTCATATGACTTGTGCCATTCACCAGCTTTGTTGTCCTTTGTGAACTTTGTTCACACTTTTTCTCATATATATCTCAGTAGTTGCACATAGTAAGTGGAACTAGCTGAGAAATATAGTAATTTATTCATACCATCTTTGATATAAATAAGTTTGTTTTGCAGCCAGTGTTAAAATTTTTAAATAGTAGGAGAACCAATATATTCTTCAGATTTGTGTTCATGCACCCAGGAGTTTTAACAAATTTCAATGTAAATGAAAAAACATATACCTGTAGAAATTTGCTACTTGTTTTATTTTCAAGAGGCTCATGATCTGTAAATATGTAAAGACTATCAACCAAGTACCCATCATGTATTACAAATGAGAGATGACTGAAATAAACAATTCACTGGTAATCAAATGAGTGACAGTTAAGTTATATCTATTAATTGTTGCCAACTTAGATGGGGTTCAGACTGATTTTTGAACATAAACATTAAAAGAAGCCAAACAAAATCAAACAACAAAAACAACAAACATTAAATACCCAGGTTTTCCTGTTCTTTCTGGTGCAGTTAATAATGGCTTTCTAAGAGTGTTGCAGCCATTATCTTCTCATTACCAAACCTTCTAGATTAGCATTTAACCTGGTCCTGGCACATTTTTCAGAGCTGAGTGAAAAGCTTTCAATGGTTAAATGGACAAATAACACAGGAAATGACGTGGTTAGTAGACTTGGCAGCTGTGGTAAATCATCTGGGAAAACCTCAGATAGATATTTTTGCTAGAAAAAAATCCCCTATTTCTTCTCTTTAATCTCTGCTAGTAGAATATATAAGAATCTCAACTCTGTCTTTTAAATTCACACTTCAGAAAAAAATTCAAAAATGGGCTAAATAAACAATTTCTACTAAATAGTATTTTCTTTTAAAGGCTATCCTATCAATTTTAAAAGAGATAAGAAAGGTATAACAGGAAATGGAAACAGGTCATTACTCACAATAAAAGCATCATTAGCATAAATAGTTTAGCAGGCTTTAACTTTCTTGTATTATTATTATTATACTGTTAATATAGTACTGTTATTGCTGAAATACAGCTGAACAGTTATGATGCAGGTAAGCTCTCTAATATATGTGTCTTCATGTAAAGTCACAGAGAAGCAGAGGCAGCTTAAACTTTTCTGTTTAGTTTTGTGTTACTGATGGAAACCAAGAAATATGGATATTTTCCATATTGTACTAGAACACTGGAAACCAATTCTTATTCCTATGATATGTGATACAGAGATACTTAACTAATTGCCTTTACAAAATAACGATAGGCATTTTTACTTCAGATGATATCTTCATTTCATTTCACAGAATCACAGGGGAATGGACCTCTGGAGATCACCTAGTGCCACCCCTGTTCCAAGGCAGATTCACCTAGAGAAAGTCACACAGGAATGTGTCCAGGTGGGTTTTGAACATCTCCAGAGATAGAGACTCTATCACCTCTCTGGAGAGCCTCTTCCAGTGCTTCGTCACCCTCAAAGTAAAGAAGTTCATCCTCGCATTTAGATGGATCTTCCTATGTTCCAGTTTGTGTCCATTACTTATTTTCTTGTCACTGGGCACCACTGAAAAACAGCTGGCCCCATCTTCCTGACACCCACCCTTTAACTCTTTATAAGCATTGATAAGATTCCCCACTCCGTATTCCCTTCTTCAGACTAAAACAACCCAGCTGCCTCATAAAAGAGATGGAGATGTACTAGTCCTGTAATCACATTTGTAGCTCTTTGCTGTACCCTCTGCAGCAGTTCCCTGTCCTTCTTGAACTGAGGAGCCCAGAACTGGACACAGTACTCCATATGTGGCCTCACCAGGGCAGCACAGAGGGGGATAATGATTTCTCTTGACCTGATTGCCACACTCTTCTTGATACACCCCAGGATGCTACTGGCCTTATTGGTGACAAGGGCACATTGCTGGTTTATGGTCATCCTGTTGCCCACCAGGACTCCCAGGTCTTTTTCCACAGACCAACTCTCCAGCTTGTCCAGGTCACACTGGATGGCAGCACAGCCTTCTGACACAGTCAGCCACTCCTCCCAGTTTTGTGTCATCAGCAAACTTGATGAGGGTACACTCCATCCCTTCATTCAGGTCACTGATGAGTATATTGTAACAGGACTGGACCCAGTACTGACCCCTGGAGAACACCATTTGTTACAGGCCTCCAACTAGACTCTGTGCCACTAGTTAAGTCATTGTTAATTCTTTATTTTAGTTACTATTGTCATTCTAGTATTTTGGCTGTGAAATGGTGTGTGAAGCTGAACTCAAACTCTCACAGTGGAATCTGATAGAGTAAGAGTTAAGCAGCATATGTGAATTTTGCTTTGTTCCTAACTCAATATAATAGTACAATCAATAGTGCAAGTATGCTGAATTCTGTAAGTGCAGTACAAGGAGCTGTGGTAGTTACAAGTTGGTGCATAATTTAGATGATTATAGCTACATGCTGTCATGTTTAGATGCTCCCATATGGTTTACAAAATAATGCACCACAATAGTTCTATTTCTCTGGCTTTGATTACCAAACAATATTTTGTTCAACAAAATCAATTTTTGATTTGCCAAACAATAGGCAATGAATGAACAACTAGTGTTTTACTTCAGACCTTATCAAAATTTAGCTTGCCAAACCTGATTCTACATTAACCTGACTTCCAGTCAACATCCTTACTGAACATAAAGCAAATTGATATTCTCTAAAACTCTCTTTATCATGTTGCTAAAATTGTCTGTGATAATAAAAAGCTCATAAAATATGTCCTAATGAAGGAACATGAAGTCTTACCACCTTTAGTATTCATTTTACCTCTTTACTTCTACACCTTGCAAAGATCATAAACACTAAGGAGCATTTTCAGCCCCTACAATGCCTTTTAGCATCAGAACTGGAAACAAATTTTAGAGACAAATCTGAAAATAACCTGAATATTATTCTATAAAATGTTAATGCTATTTTTGAGTAGAAAGTGGAGTTTTATTTTATATATTGCAGTGAAAAAGGATGTTAAATAATGCTTTGACAGATCCCACTCCAGTCCACATACAGGACAACCTATCAAAGTCATGACCATACACACATTCAAGATCAGCCAAGCAAGGAGCTGAAGGCCTTTGAGACTTCACAGAGGAGAAATAAATAAGGAACCTGGTTAATATTTTATCTTCTGTATAAGGACTAGTTTGAATTACAGTTTCTCTCTGTAAGCCATTTTAAAATAAAGAGCTGGGGACTGAGGGGAGAGATCAGCAAGCTGAAGGTGAACTACTTCCCCTACCACTTCCTACTACTCCCTATTCCTGAAGCTTGTGAAATTCTAGATAAGTTTCCTTCCATGGAAAACTTGTCTTACTGGTAATTTTTGAGACGGTGTGGAATTTCACTGTTTCAAATCAGTCTGAAAGGTTTAATCTAGTCAACTGTAACATCATGGCATTCATCATCAAAGGTGGATTTTCTTGGAAGTAGAGAGCCTAAAGAGTGGGTTACCAGATCTTGTGTCTCACTAACTCAAGCAAATACATTTTTCAATGTCTTTTGTAAACTGCATTATTAAGGCAGCATGTTGTTTTGGATTTTTTTCTTAAAGATGTCTTTGGAAAATGGTTGCAGAGTCTCAATTCTCTTAGAATTAGAAATCTTTCATTTGAAGCCTATATAGAGAATTGGATGATTTTTTTTTCCATCTGTTCTTATACAAATAGTTTGGTTTAATATTTTTGACCCACATGCAGTAATCTGGGTAAGTGTATAGAAAGAAATTATGTCAGATCAGCCTTTTGTAAGATGAAAAGCCCAAAGTATTTTGGCTGCTCTCATAAGAAAGTCTTTCCACTTTTATCATAAGGGGCACTTCTAAATACATCTTTCACTTTGAATTTCTCTTTTCTGACTGGTGATATTTTATGCACTACTCCTCAAGCTGGACAAGTCCTGATAATATCAGTAGTTTCTCTGAACTGTGCTCCAAATGCTTCATCTTATGGATACTGATGTCATCTGTTTTTCAGTTGCACAGTGCTAGCAAGTCCCAGTAAATCTTTGATCAACTAATATACACAAGTTGTGTGGTTTTTGACATTCGTTTCCAAATTTTGAACTCTTGGATTGTAGCAGAAATTTCAAGTGGTAGTGTCAAAAGTCCACATTCAACCTGCCACACAACAAAACTCAAGAGCCCAACTGTCCTATTGTACACGTTTCTTTTAAGTGCCTAAATTTTGGTGGGATGAATCTACATTTAACTGTATAATCATCTTAAATGAAAAGTCACAAATCATGCATTTTATAATTATCACCACAAAAGGTTTTACAAATGCATAAACTTACCTCAGATCTTTTTATATTTAAATGCAGGTTTTCAATAATCAGGCTATTTATTTAAAACATTGTGAAGTTTAATCAAAAATAAATGTTTACTTGAGACATTTTAAAATATAGGGCTATAGAAAATTTTCTATAAATTATTTATGACAGAGAAACTTTTTGTGTTTCATAGAATCATTGAATCATAGAATGTTAGGGGTTGAAAGGAGACCTCAAGAGATCACCGAGTCCAATCCCCCTGCCAGAGCAGGACAATAGAATCTAGGGCAGGTTACACAGGAATGCATCCAGATGGGTCTTGAAAGTCTTTGGAGGAGACTCCACAACCTCTCTGAGGAGCCCGTTCCAGCGCTCTGTAACTCTTACAGTAAAGAAGTTCTTCCTCATGTTGATGTGGTACTTCCTGTGCTCTAGCTTGCATCCATTGCCCCTTGTCCCGTTGCAGGGCAGAATTGAAAAGAGGTTGCCTCTTTCTTCTTGACATCCAGCCCTCATATATTTGTACACATTAATTAGATCCCTTCTCAGCCTTCTCTTCTTCAGACTGAAAAGCCCAGGTCTCTCAACCTTTCCTCATAAGACAGGTGTTCCAGTCCCTTAATCATCCTCATAGTCCTCCGTTGGACTCTCTCAAGTAGATCTGTCCCTTTTGAACTGGAAAGCCCAGTACTGAATGAAATACACCAGGTGAGGTCTCACTAGTGTATAGTAGAGGGGGAGGAGGGCCCCCCTTGATCTGCTGAACACACTCGTAATGCACCCCAAGATACCATTGGCTTTCTTGGCCACAAGGGCACATTGCTATCCCATTGATAACCTGTTGTCCACCAGGACTTCAAGGTCCTTCTTCACAATGCTGCTTTCTAACAGATCACCTCCTAACCTGGACTGGTGCATTTTATTACTCCTTCCTAGGTTCAGGACTCTGCACTTATTATTGTTGAACCTCATTAGGTTTCTCTTTGCCCAGCACTCCAGTCTGTCCAAATCATGCTGAATGGTCTCATAGCTTTCAGATGTATCAGCCAAACTGGGGTGTATTGTCAGTTTTAGATCATCAGCAAAATTGCTGAGACACTCTGTGCCTTCATTGAGGTCGTTGATGAAGATGTTGAACAGGACTGGACCCAGAACTGATCCTTGGGGGACTCCACTAGTTACAGGTCTCTGGCTGGACTTGGCACCACTGATTACCACTCTTTGGGCTCTATTGTGTAGCCAGTTCTTAATCCATCTCACTGTCTATTCTTCTGTCTCACAATTGCCAAGCTTGCTCATGAGGATTTTATGGGAAACTGTGTCAAATGCCTTGCTAAGGTCAAGGTAGAATACATACACTGTTCTCCTTGAATCTACCCATTCAATCATGATATCATAGAATGGTATCAGATTAGTCAAGCAAGATTTCCCCTTGGTAAATCCATGCTGACTACTCATGATAATCTTATTCTCTTCCATGTGCTTAGAGATGACCTCCAGAATGAGCTGATCCATCGTTTTTTCCAGGGATGGAGGTGAGGTTGACTGGTCTGTAGTTTGCTGGATCTTCCTTCTTGCCCTTTTTGAAGACTGGA
>JANIJG010023115.1:10097-25044 GCA_024611175.1 Megaceryle torquata
GGTCTTGAAAGTCTCTAGAGAAGGAGACTCCACAACCTCTCTGGGCAGCCTGTTCCAGGGCTTTGTCACTCTCACAGGGAAGAAGTTTCTCCTCATGTTGAGGTGGAACTTAACTGTGTTTCAGCCTGTTACAGTTACTCGTCCTATCCCTGGGCACCACTGAAAAGATTGGCCCCTTGTATTTGGCACCCACCCTTCAGATATTTGTAAATGTGAATAAGATCCCCTCTCAGTCTTCTCTTTTCCAGGCTAAACAGCCCCAGGGCTCTTAGCCTTTCCTCATAAGAGAGGTGTTCCTGTTCCTTCATCATCTCCATTGGACTCTTTCCAGTATTTCTCTGTCCCTCTTGAACTGGGGGACCAGAACTGATCACAATACTCCAGATGTGGTCTCACTGGTGCAGAGTAAAGGAGGAGGACAGTCTCCCTTAACCTGCTGGCCACACAATTCTTTATGCACCCCAGGATACCATTGGTCTTCCTGGACACAAAGGCACATCACTGTTCCATGGCTAACTTATTGTCAACCAGGATGCCAAGGTTCCTCTCCATGGGGGTGCTTTCCAGTGGGTCTACTGCTAACTCGTACCGGTACATGGCATTGTTCTTCCCCAGGTGTAGGACTCTACACTTATCCTTGATAAATTTCATTAGGTTTGCCTTTGCAAATAAATGGTTAGGGTAAATTCTTCCTTCAACTAAAATTGTGGGGACCTACTGAGGAGGAGTTGGCCAAGGGAAGGCGTAGAGAGGGATGGTGGTTTGGAGTTTCTGCAAGAAATGCAGGAGGACATGTAGGAATGAGAGGTTGGGGTGACTGACCAAGTGTATGAAGTAATAGAAGGGGCAAAGAGCAGACACTGAACGGTGTCTGGGACCCTGGTGAGATTAAGTCCAAAGACCAAAGCAGAACAACCTGGAATTATTAAAATCAAATACTGCAACTGATCTGGATAAAATTTGCTAGCCTGAAAGAAGTCTGGCAAGCCTCCTCTTCACTGGGGGAAAAAAAAAAAAAAAAGAAAAAAAGAAAGATATTGAAAAAGAAGAAACCCACAGATCTCAGAGGATAGCATCACTTTTTTTAAGGTGACAGAAGTCTTTGTTCTCACTGAGCTCCTACCATTTGAAAGTTAAGCCTGTGGACATATAAAGAGCAGGAATTGCAACTGGAAAGGCTCCTTGCTTCTCCTCCCCATCCTTCTTCGCTTCCAGATCTAGGCTGCTGTATCCTGAGTACAACCTGTGTCACTGCAGTGTTTTGGGTGGGTTTTTTTGTTTTTTTTTTGGGGGGGGAAGGGGTGGTGTGGGGGGGGGTTGTGTTTGTTTGTTTGGGTTTTGTGTGTGTGTGTGGTTTTGGTTTTTTTTCTTTTTTTGCTGCACAGTGAAGCTGCAAACCTGGAGAGCAGTGACTCCTGTCCAGTTATCACTACAATTTTCCAACCCCAAAAGAGAACAAACAGCCTATCTAAGAGTGGGCTGTACTTTTCTTTTAAAGCCATATGTCAAACAGCTGGTTTCAGAAGAAAAATGCACCAAGCAAGAGTATGGAGGAACTCAGGGTGGTGTTTTTTTTGTTTTGATGGTTTTGGGGGTTGGTTTTTTTGTGGTTTTTTTTGTGTGTTTGGTTTTTTGTTTGTTTTGTTTGCTTGGGTTTTTTGTTTGGTTGGTTGGGTTTTTTCGTCTCTTCCTTTAATCTGGCTAGGATTAAGTATTTTGTTTTTCTCCTCTATATGCATCAACATGCCACCATGGGACTGTATTAATTCATATGCAGATGAACAAAATTCAGAAACAAGCATTACCAGTGCTCCAGTGGAACATCAGCTGGGTTGAGGTTGAAACTGCTCAGTGCTGAAGCAGAGGTGTGCGGGGCACAGCCCTGATTCCTAGACAGGGGTGTGTGAAGTCAGCAGTTCTTTCTGCTTGTTGGGGGGTGATATAAACTTTGGATCATTCCAGAGGTGCAAGGGTGAATTTAGAGAAGAGGGAAGGGAGATTTCCCTAGCTGATTCAAGGTTGGTTTATTACAGAATCATGGGAATTAGGGCTAGAAAAGAAAACATGTTGTATGAAGTCATCTTATCCGGTCCCTGCCACCAACCAGGGTACACTTCCTCCCATGGGCTTCCTGGGCAAGGTTAACCCTTGGAGAATAATGAATGATCATTGCTAAGTACAAAATGAAATTAGCTTCTGGGTTTCTCCTTCACCTTCCCCCTGAAAAGGCATCTTTTCCTTTCTGATCCACATCTTCCCAGGCCCCAGACAGATATCTTCTTCCAACTCAAAAAAGCAGGTCAAGAAACACTAGTATCAGAAAAGACAAAGCTTTAGGAGGAGACTTCAAAGATGGGTAGTTGGAAAAGTTCTTAATCCCTTAGGAGAGAGGTTGGTTTCTTTTCCTGCTCTAAGTAAACCTCCTTCCTGTCCCTTTACCTGCCTTTGCAAACACTTAGCAAAGATGATGATTTACCAGTTGTTATCTAACATGGAGCTGTCGGTTTCCTGAGGACAAAGGCCCAGTGCACAGTACAACAACAAGGCCTTACATTTAACTGCAAAGTCCCTTGACGCTGCAGCGTTCCAGCACAGCAGGCTGGAAAATGGGTTGCAGCTCCATATAAATTGAAGGGGTGGAGGGGGGGAAAAAAGGAAGGGGGAAAAAAAAAAAAAGAGAAACATAATTAATTTAATATGGACATGAATAATACACTTAAGTACAATCTCCTCTGTGTCATCTTGGTATTCAATTTCATTTATTTCATGTTGTCCCTATACGATTGACTTGCAGAATCTCAGAGATTTATGTGTAGTGAATGTGGAACAGTTTTGTAGAGATTCTCTGAAAAAAGCTGAAGGCTCAGCCATGGAGGAAGAGAATAGGGAGGGCTTGTAGGGCTTGGGAGGCTTAAGAAACACCCTAAGAACAGAGGGAAACATGTAAAGCTGGCGTTTGTTGCTGGGGCAATTGTAAGGACGTACCAACTGCCTTTGAAATCAATGCCTTTAGGTTTTACCAGACCATTGGTTCAAACAAAGCAGACTTCCCCTCTATCAGCACTGCTTCTTCAGACAGACATTATTTTAGTATTAGTGAGGATATCTAAGACCACAAAACAAAGTTTGTCATTCCAGGAGGGTTTCTCAAGAGAGCATGCAGAAGTCTAAGCCTGGAGTACTGGAGCTGTCCACCTGCACCCCTCCATAAGTGACTTGTACTGCTACGATGCAAAGATGTGCATCACGATGTCCTTCCTTTTCCTGAAGTCCGGTTATTTCTAATGTAGGATTCTTTTTCTTTGATCTCTACGTAAGAACAGACTGTGATGAGCTCCTGTATGTTTCTCCTTGGGCTTAGTTAGGATATAGAATTTATTTTTTTTTAATAGGAACTGCTGGGGAGGGAATGTGGTACCCTGCATCAGCTTCTCTGCAATAACTGTCCAAACACGTGCTCTTAAACCTAAGTACTCCCATGTAATCATGCATGTCAGAGTGCTACAATGTCCATTTGCATCAGACAAACTCCAAATGGTTTGTGATTTCATTACATCTCTAATATGAAACTAGCCACACAGTGAGATTGTATCCTGCTTTGCAGTTACATTTGTCTAACATCAGCCTGAATTCTTTCTGAATCTTTTTATGCCTCTGGCTGAAAGACTTGAAAGGTCTGGAAGGCTTCTTTTCCACGCAGAAGTCCATAAATGTATATGCCCTATAAAAATATCAATGATGTTTTGACATCACAGTAGATTAAAGGCTTCTCCTTATTGCATTGTGAGACTTGTTTTCTCTTGCAAGCGAAGGCTTTAGTTCAAACTCTTAAGACAGTCATATCCTTCCTGAATTGGGGATGCCAAGACTGAAGATACTGTTCTTCTAATGATTTTAATAGTGGCCAACCCAGGGATGTAAACCACCTCCCTGTTTCTGCTCAGTAGTCCCTTTTTTGTACACCTGAGTATTTTATTAGTCTTAAAATAGTGCACTGAGATCTCATGCTGAGGTGGTGAATTTTGATGTTCTTCATGCACATCTTTGCAAGACAGGGGTTTAGGATGGGTTTGATAGGGATGGGAGGTGGGTGGGGCTGATTCTCAGCTTTTGTTGCCATGTGTGATAAGTTTCACTTAGTAAAACGCACATATTGAATTGTGATAATTTAAGCAGGTAATTCTTGTACAACACCCCTAATCCAGCCTGTCCTTTCTTTACTATCTCAGTAATTTATAGACTATCTGTAAATCCCACTATCGCAGATTCTGTATTATCTAGAGTATTACTGAAAAAGCTGATCTTTATTGGACTAACAGCAAGACAATTTAGAAAACTGGTTAATAATGGTCCCATTTATTATAATGCCTCCCCATTAGTAATTACGTGTTGAAAGTTGTCATCAAAATGCATGTTGGTAAGTCTAATGCATGCCTTACTCTTTCTACACGGTGCAAAGTATTTGTTTCTTAACTAAAATCTCATGAGATATCAAATTATATGCCTTGGAGAAAAACAAATATAGTCTGCTAGTGCCATTGCCTTTATCGAGAAAGACCTTTGTCCAAAGAAAGGTGGCAGCCTGTACTTCTCCTGAGTACCAGAGCAATTCCACGTCCCTGTAGGTCTGTTTTTAAGAGACATTGAATTTACTGGCAATTGGGGTTCAGCAAAAGTCCTCTCACAAATCTCTGGAGCTCAAATTTACTGCCTTTATTCCCATCAGGAGATGTTGGCATTCATGTCCTGTTGTTGTTGGCCAGCATCTCCATAGCTGTCCATATCTTGTATTTCAAAGAATGTGACCACTTCTTTAAGGAGGTATCAGATTTCCTTGAAAGCAAAGACTGTTCCTCTCTCAAGGTCTTGAAAACTTCAGCCCACACTTTAGATACTTGTAAGTGTGATCTACCACATTCCCCAAATCTGAGGGATTTGCTTATTTACTTCCAGATAGTGGAGGATGAGTTGGCAGTGGACAACCTGAGAGGACAGCTTGCTCTCTCTAATCAGCGCGGGATGTATTTTACCTCCTCCAGAGCCATCACTGTTCTCCTGAGTGATATGCAGGCAATATGGAATTATCAGTGTGTCACGCCTTCCATATGCTGTTGCAGTTGGAACACCTCTTCCCATCTTCCCAGGGTTTGCTTGCCTTGCTCTGTCATGTTTAATTTATCTTTCTAAAGGCAATGGGGCAGGGACCTGTGATCATTTTTGCACCCTGCCCCCCCCCCTTTTCTTTTTCTTCATTGTAGTTGTAAAGGCCCATAACGTCGCATGTCCTGCATAAATCATAAACAATGCTCATCCTTTTCACTCCAGAAACTCAGTCTGCAGATTGTTGAGAGAGAGAATAGTGTCAATGCAATCGCAGAAGTGCACATCATCACCGGATGGAAGTCAATACATGGCATCCCTGTTAAAGTCCACATGGTAGCACTTGTCAGTAATTCTCTTCCAGTCTGTCAACGCAGTACTCCATCACACGAACGGGAGGAGCGTGTTGTGGGTTTGTATACTTGAACCTCTCCAGGGACACTGCTAATATAAAAGCATCGCCACCAGAGGCTTCTTCTGCACTTAACAAAAGGAAATACATTTTCCTTCGTTCTCTCTTGGAGCCTGTGGGGGCCTGGACTTGCAGAGCTTGGCTTTGCTCGCCTTTTGTGGACAGCAGCACTGCAAGAGTTGGTGGCAACTGCGATAGCACAGACTCCTACACCCTGAAGGCTGACCTAGGACCAGACTCTTGTTTCACATCAACTGCATCTATACAAAATGTTATTATCAAATCTGCAATCCTGGCACTAAAGCAATGGGTTGATGTTGCCCATGCGTAGGACCTCCAGGCCTTGCATGAAGCTCCTGTGCTTCACCATCTGGAGGAGAAATAACAGCAAGGTGTAGTGGCCCATTCAGTGACAGCAAGAGCACAAGCCTGTAGCCAGACATGGGTGTAGAACACCAGGGAGATGTTCTTGCATCACGCGGTGGCTTGCAACTCGTTAAGTCAGCCATCTTTCTTCATTCCTCTCCAGTGGAGCTCTCCACAAGGTGGCAATGTAACACCACACATTCCTCCATTTCCTCTGGCAGATGTCCTCTGGTTGAAGTTTCCCTCATCCCAAGAGTGACGTCCTTGGTGATGTGCACCTATTGCAGGCAGGAATGCGGGCCTGGCTCAGGTTGAGGTGAATGCAGGTGGTGTGACTGATGGTTCTGTGACAAGTCTTCAAAGACGGAGAGCAAGTCCAGCTATGTGGCTTTGCCACTACTTGTTGGCCATGGGAAAAGATGAGGTATGAGCATGTGGCCTGGAGGAGGATGCTGGTGCTTTTTGAGGAAAATGTCAGACTTTTAAGAGACCAAATCTGGTGTCTTTGTAATACTAAATTGTACTCTATTGAAAAAAAAAAATCCCACTGCAGTCTGTAGGATATCTGTGAACCACAAGAACACCATGACATGAATGAGCAAGCCAAAAAATGTCTGGGCTTATATCGGCTTCCCATTAATTTAAAAGCATCTGGGAAAGATGTTTGCTGAGAATGAGATGCAATCATCAATAGGTTGTTTATATCTGTTTGAAGCTAGCAGCGATAACAAAAGAAGTACAAACGATAGATCCCTAATACTAGCTTCCTTCTACTCCACAGGCCAGGGTTTTGTGAATTATCCCCAGATTTCAGGACCTCCCCTCCGGCTTCTGTTCTGTCTCTTACAATAAAGATTTGCTTGCCAACTTTAAACAGAGGAAGCGAGCCAAGCCAGTCCTGGAAGGGGTTGAGCTGTGTGTGTTGTGCTATGTTTTGAGAAGCCTTCTTTGTTGATGTACTTTGTCCCCCTTAAGTCTCTTTATCCTTGTGGGGGGTCTCTGTGCTTTAGTTGATTCATTGAGGGACACACCCCCCTACCCTGTAAATCTGGGGCAGTTCAGGGTGGAAGTGGAAAGGATGCTTTAGCTGCTCCTCACCCATTCAGAGAAGGGACTGTCTAAAGCTGAACTGTCCTGTTGCCCCTATGAAGTTGTGTTGTCTCCTGAAGTACCAGGTATTGGTCATGGCTGGAAAGAGGAGAGCAGATTAAATGGATCCAATGAACTGATCTGGTATGGCAGGCTTTAAGCTCTTTGAAGCCTACAAGGACATTTCCATTTCCAAACCACAAATTATTTCCAGAAACTGGGAAACAAGAGGAGGGAAACAAGAGGAAGGAGAGCTTGCACATGGCAAGCTCAACAGAGAAGAAAAATCTTTTGCAATGAAGTCATTGGACAGAAAGTAAACTGCCCACAAGCCCTTTTACCAGAAGAGTTTGGATCAAGAGTCCAGTGAATAGGAGAATTGTACGTAACATGTAGTATATGAACTGTCAGGGCAATAAAGAGGTATTGTCCATGGGTCGGTCTCAAAGCTTCCACTGCACCCTTTAGTGCATGAGTCAGTGGCAGAGAAGATCAGCGTATGAGGTCCGTGTTCCAGAGCTAGGTTAGAGGAAAGGTGGAACTTTTCACAGAAAATAGTTAAAGCTTTGCTTTATCAGGCTTGCTAAACTTTGCTTAACTTGTGCAATGATTCCTGGCTCCTCCACATGGCCTTCACCTTTGAGTACTATTGATTAACTAGTACCTAGTTTGCCATATGATCCAAGTTCCTCTTACACCTTTCTCCTCTTTATCTAATGGACTGGGTTATTTTAACCCTTTGACTGGGAACTGACTCAGTTGGTGGCTGGTAGCTCTTCCAAACAGCTTTTGCTAAGGAAGCAAGCGAGAGACTGAAGATCCTGGGTGTGAAAGCCAACGTCTTTTTAAACTGTGAAGGCTCTGAATTCTTTGTGTCGCAGTAGCATCTAGTAGGAGTACTCCAGCTAGGAGGGTGGGGGATGGCTGCTGTATGAGACACAGGACCAGCACGTAACGAGAGGGCTGCTCCTGCCCTAAAGAACTTGCAGCCTGAATAGAAAACACAAAGAATGGGAGGGGAAACTAAAGGCACAAAGGAAAGAGATGACTTGGCCAAGATTGAGCAGTAAATCAGTGGCAAAACTTCGAAGAGTTCCCTGGAGTCCTAATCTGGTGACCTTTCTAGTGGGGCAGGCTGCCTCTGGCTTTTCACTGAAGTGTGCAAAGCGTTGGCTTTTGATTTGCAAATAGATTAGAGCATACAGCCTCTTATGCCAGAAACTTCAGCACAAAGTTAACGTTGCCTAACGGTGTCTCGTATTGTTCCAGAACACATAGAGAATTAATCCTCAGTGGGAGATGAAAAAGTAATGTGAATTCAAACTTCTGAAAAGTAGGAAATGTAAAGGGTTGTGCTACACTGTCAAAATGACCTTAACTCCACCCTCTGCCAGAATTGCTGCTCTGTATGCTCAGGCAGACCGAATCTCAGGGAAAATTCAAGAAACAAGGCACATGAAAGCATCCAGTGCAGGCTAATATTGTCTTTGTCTGAGCATATCCCATCAAGAGAGATGGGACAGGCAGCGCTGCATTCTCTTAACTTTTCTTACTACCTGTTTCCTTAAAGTCCACAGCCTTTAAAGCCAGGAAGACCTTGCTAGACTGCCAGACCTTATTGGTACCAACCTTCAGCTTTCTCTTAAGTCATCTCTATCAAGCCAGCACTGCGATTGTCCATGGCATCTTCCACAAAGGCATCAGTTCAGACCTTGGATGCAGTGCATTTCAGAGGAACTATCTTCCGGTTGTGGCCATGGGGTCTTGGCCTTGGTTCTCCCCTGCACAGGCACCACAACGTTGGCTTACTAACCTTGGCATGCTCAGCAGAGTGGATACATTTTGGGATGCTGAGGCGTGCTGGCTGGCTTAGGAGCATGTAGAATAGTCTACCTAAAACCAGACAGTGATGCTGGGTTTCATCTATAGCAGAGCTGAGATTGCTCCAATACGTGGGTGAATTTATTCTAGTGCCTCTTTTACTTTTGGGGGAAAGGGTCTAGCAGTGACGCTGATTGGTTACAGTTTAGAGAACGTTTTGTCTCCCCATCTATCAGCAAGGTGTTTACAGATCAATTTCCCTCACCAAGAGCAAATCTATACATTTATTCAGTCATGATGCTTTCCTTTGGACAGAAAGGGCTATCTGGGGTCTGTAGACACAGCAGCACCTGCAGAGATGTTCTCAGTAGATGGCTGCAGGGGAGCAGGTCACCCTTGTGGTTGGTGCTCCCATCGTGGTCCATATACCCTGTCTATTACATTTAAGTGTAAGATGGTTAAATGCAATTTGCCAGTATAAGCCCTATTCCTTGGTTTTATGAAGTTGGAGCCAGGAGGATGAAAAATCCTCTTTTCCCACCTGCAGAACACTTAACTCTTGCTACCCACCAAGCAGCGAGCTGGGTGGGGAGAGCTCAGGCTCCTGTGATACTTTATCATGTTTGATATTAGAGATGGGTGAAATATGGGGGGGGGGAAGCATTTTTTAGATGTCTTTTCCCTTTTTCTTGGATGTCTTTTCCCTTTACATCTTCTTGTGCTTTGAAGAACTTCCTACTTTTACCCACAGTGTGACACTCCACCAAACAAGTTTCAGCCCCAGATTAATGACAACTTGAGTGCAAACATGAGTCACTTATTTTTATTGGATGCCATAAGTCTTGTGTCTTTCTCTTGCCTGGATGAGGGCAGCTGGTTTTATCTTTCTTTACAAGAAGAAACAGCAAGGAGAGGAAATAATGTACAGTGGATGGCAATTGCGAGTTATTTGTGTGACAAACAATGTCTTCGCAATGCTTCCACATCACTGGGATTAAAATCCAGATGCTGAAGGGAAAGTGACTGAAAGGGGACACCCGTACAGTCTGCTCATCCAGAGTTGTCCATCTGGTCCTCATCCCTCACACCTCAGGATTTTTCAGTCGTGACATGGTTTTATTGTCTCCATCCTGTGGTGATGCAACATCTCTATCTCATGGGGGGAACTGAGGCACAGGCTAGCTGAAAGGTCTTGCCCCGTGGTTAGCTGGAACCAGGCCCCAAGTCATTTATAATGTTTTCTTCACTGCCACCGGGCACATCTCCCTGGGTGAGGTTTTGGTGGTTTTTTTTTTTTCTGTTAGTTTGGGGTTTTTTTGGCAGGATAGGAGGAGGTTCCCTCACATGTCCTGTTATCTCTGAGGGACACAAACATCCATTTTTGCTTGGACATTCGGTCTTATGTAATATGGCATTGGCACTCTCATGAGGTTTGGGAGCTTTCCTGGTTTTTATTGTGGTCTCCCCTGAGCAGGCAACGTACAAAACGACTCCAGCACATTTGGCAGTTTTGGCAAATGTCTCAAACACTTTCTCTTCCGTGAAATGTTGCCTACAGTGGGGTCAGTAGCTGACTGATCTCTCCATCACCAACCTTGGAAGGTCTTTACTTGGTATGTGATGTGTGTACATCATAAGGCTACTAGTCACCCTAGTGCAAATAAGAGTTGTACAAGTGAAACACGTCAGACCCTGAAATCCTGATTATTTTTGATGGACAAAGGAGCTGCTACAATCACAGAACCTGGTCTTCCACGTAAAACAGGCCTCAAAATGTCTTGTGCTAATTGTAGCTTTAATCTCAGGCACTTTTGGTTGTGGTTATGAAGGGATGTGGATCCCTTCTCAGCAGTGGCCAAGTGGTGGGTATAGGTCTCTGGCAGAGGAGAGGCACGCGGCAGAGCTGAGGTGGTACAGCAATGGCCATTAGACAGGGATGTGGTTTCCAGAATGTCTCCTCTATTTCTAGCAGAAGATGTCAGGGCCGATGAATCCTGGAAGCCCTCAAGTGAGAGCCTGGATATGTTCTGTCTGTGTTTGCCAGCTCTGCTGAAGGAGAAATGACTGCCACACCACTGTCCCATCCCTCAGCAGCTATTTGGCAACCTCCCCCTTCCATCAACACTGCTGCTGGCTCGCACACTATCTGCTGACCGTTTTCTTTTCCTCAACCCTTATGCCCCAAATGGATCAATTTATAGAATTTATGAAGCATCAGATGTCCTGTTGAGAACAGAATGTGGATGAATGAACACTGGAAAGCTGGTGGAAATCGCTAGAAAGCAGCATTGTTTATCAGCGGGAACAGTGCACCATGGCCAGCATCAGGGCAAGAACTGCATCTCCTGGCTGCCCTGCGGTCCTCCGAGCCCTTGCTGAATTTGATTCTTGCTTACAGTCAACTGGCTACTTTTGGCTCTTGGTCCGTGCTGTGTCCTCTTGCTGATGGGCATGTTCTGCAGCAGAACCTGACAGCTTCGGGGAAGTAGGGTAAACCTCCCTTGCTGGCACAAGCATTTTCACTTGGGCTCAGTTCAGACTCTCTCTTTTTCCCTCATTAATGCTCCTGCGTCCACCAGATTCTTTGGAGTGACCCCCACCCTCAGATCCAACCAGTCTCAGGGTCTGGGCAAGGTCAGAACTTTTAGTGCATCACACACCTTGAATAGTGTTACAAAAGCACAAAGTCATTGCTAGAGCTGGTTGGAAAACTTAATTTACTTATTTTCTGCCATAAAAGGCAAATACATTTAAACTGAAATTGTTTGTGGGAAATGGGATGGCTTTAGCAGATTTTCCAGTTTACAAAAAAGTTGCAAGTTTTCTGAAGCCATTTTCCTCTCTTTTTTTTTTTTCTCTATCTTTTTAAAAAGATTAAGGGGTTGGTTTTTCAAAATATTGAAATAACATTCATTTTTTAATTAAACTTAATTTTTACTAGAGAAAAGAGATTAAACCAAGAGGAAAAGGTCCAAATCAGACATTTGAAAATTTATTTTTATCTATACCAGGTTTTGCTCTGCTTTGATTTGTTTTGGGATTTTTTTGTCTGGTGGGCTGTGAACACTGTTGAGAGTTCTGTCCAGTTTTCTTTCTGATGTGCAGAGGAACATCAACTGAAATTTCAAAAACTGTTACGAGAAAGGGAAAATCTTCCCTGCCAAGCTCTATGGCTTTAAAACACTGATGGTCAAAAGCCATGATCTCATTGACCAGGGAGGGTTTTCTTGTGTTGTCACAGCCCTGTGTAGCCTCTGAGGAGTGAATAACAAGGAGCTATTTCTGACTGTTTCCACCTGTGCGAGCTCTTAAACTTCTCTAAAATAGAGCATATCATATTTTGGAGAGGGAGTGAAGGAGCTCAGAGTGAGCCGGGAGGATTTGTAAACAGAATCACACGAGACAGGAGTCAACGTATAAGAATAAACGACATGTAGGAAAGGGCTGGGAAATAAGAAGTTAGGGATGACTCAGTGGGGAAGGTCCACACTGAGTGGTCACCCACGGCCAACAGCAAACGCACTGGGGAGCTTCAAAGCAGAGGATGAGTGATTCTTCAGTGGAGGCTCCAGGCTCCAGAGGTTTGCAGCTCAGGGTTTTCTTGAGCTTCTTCACCTTTTTATTCAATGGCACGGTGAAGAAATAGTGAAATGAGGTCTGAAAATGGATAAAAATATCATAATTGTGACTTTCTCAAAGTCAAGTGGAGCTGCTCGCTGGGGCTAATGGAGAAAATCCTATAGTACCTTGTTTGTTAGAGCATCTTTTTTTTTTTTTTCCCCCCCTCTACCTTTCAGTTACTTAGTTTTCCTTCTAGACCAAGCACATCAGCCTTGTGGTTTTGACTTTTGTCTAAATAATGGTGGTTTTGCTTTTGTCTTTTTTTAGAGTAAGCCTTCACCTTTTTCTTCCACTGATGTTTCAAATTAAAACAAAACAAAATAATACAGAAATCTCAGACTGCAGATTTAAATCATTTATTCCACCCCGTTTTTAACCTTATCTCTAGCAGAACAGGTATCTGGAGAGATGAAACGCAGTGTAGCTTTGCCCTTGAAGGACATCATCTGCTCTTGCTTCTCCTGCATGTAAATGTCCCAGGTGTACCTTGCCCTTTACAATGCGGTAAGACTGAGTGACCAGCACACGCTCAGCAGGGGAGATGGGACGGGTGCAAGTCCGGATGGTTTCCAAATGACCCAAGAGAAGCATAGAAATCCTATTGTTAACAGCCATGTTCTCTGTGGCAGTGATCCAGGGCCCTGTAATTAGATGCGAGTATTACAGTTGGCTTTGAAACGCTATAGGAATTAGAAATTGCTGTCTGTTGGGGAATTAGAGCATCCTTTTATTGGTCGGGGAGAGAGCAGATTGGTGGTGGGCTCGTTTCATGTTTTTGTATTCCAGGCAGTTTGCCTGCTGGAGAGGAAGCTATTTATTGATCTCTGACTGCGAGGGTTAATAAATCTCTGCTCAGACTGGTTCAAACTCTGGCCAGGTCGATCTGAGGTAGAAGATAACTGCTTCTTAACCAGCAGCACTCTGCAAAACAGCTTGGGGCAAGCTGCCCTGGTCCACTCTGCAATAAGAAACTGTGGGTTTGGGGGCCCTTGTCCTTCCCTTAAGCCTCTGATGCTTGGACAGTTTGGATTTAATGCATATGGAGACCTTTAGTTTATTGTATGAGGTCCACAACTATTTTTTCCCTGTCCCTCTACATCTCCTGTGCCCCCTTGAGTTGGGGGGAAGCATCTGCTTGGCAAACAGGCTAGTTTCATTACCCTATCTCCTCCCCTGGCCTCCTGGAGGACATCTTCATTAGAAGCCTCCGTGTGTGGAAATCAGCTTATGCCACACACAATGTGTGCAAGCCCCCTGGAAGGATTTTACGAGAGGTCACGCGCTGGAGCCTGCCTGTCACTGGCCACCCCACCCTCCTGCCTCCCTGGGACTTGCCCTTTGATTCCTCACCCTGCCTCCACTTCCATAGATGTAATTTCCAATTGTCTCCATGCGCTTTGGAAGGGTCTCTATCACACCCTGAACAAACATGCCTTTTTTTTTTTTTTTTTTTTTTTCTTATTTCTTTTTCTTCTTTTTTTATTTGTTCTTCTGAACTCACTGCTGAATAATTGGTTCTTTCCCCACTGCCATGTTTCTGCTCTAATCAAGGACAGATTCTTGTGAAAATAGATTGCTCTTCCCACCACCCCACCTCCCCCTCAGTGTGTATATGTCTGTTTTTTAAAAAAAATAATTTCCTAGAACTGGTAGATTTATCTGCCCTCGGGTCTCTGCTGGTGCAGGAGGGTTAAAGGGAGAGCTGGGTGGCCTGTTTGCTCTCAACTTTAACCATTTCATCATTTGCAGAGAAAACTTTCCCCTACTCCCCCTTCCTTAAGAGGATTGCTCTCGGTGCACATGGTGTAGGAAGCCCCACTGGAACCTCGTCAGCAGCTTTGAGCTGAAGTAATGCCTCCCACCAGTCCTATTGGACAGCCCTGAACTATGGTTTGATCCTGAGAGATTATGGATGCATCCTGCTGGGTGCCGAGTGGCCTCAGCTCTCACTGGCAGTCCCAGGACTCCAGGCAGGGACCCTTTCCCAGGGTTGTGTGCACACCCCAAATGGCTGAAGCTCTTGATGATGACTTTCATGGTTGAGGACATTGCCTTGCCTGGGATTTTTAGGTTCCCCGGCCTCCTGCTAGGTGTGGAAATGGCCAATTCTTGCCTTCCCCCAAGGATGCTGGGTACCTGGCAGCAGGACAACAGAGCCAGATGCAGTTTCACATTTAAAGAAAGGTGAACTTCTACAAAACCTGAGGAGGGCACTAGAGAAGTGCAGAAATGTTGAGACAGGGGCTCAGCCAGCTAGTGCATGTGGCTGCCATCTGCAGAGCCCCCAGCTCCTGGTGCTGGGCTTTTCCTGGGAGGGTGAGGTGAGGAGACTGGGGGGGGTAAAGAGCCCTCAGACGTTTTGGGGGTTTTTTATGTGTGTTGTGGAGCAGATAAGGTCTTATCATTGTTTTCCTCTCCATCCGATCCGATTACCGAGCCTTCATGTCTATGCACTGGGTGTATGTGTGTATAAAAATATATGGCTGTATAATTAGAACCAGCCAAGAATATTTGGCTGAAATGGTGGTGGCGGGGGGG
>JANIJG010023115.1:25144-63951 GCA_024611175.1 Megaceryle torquata
GAGATGTGGGTGGGGGGGGAGGGGGGGGAGGGGGGGGGGGGGGGGGGGGGGGCGTGTGTGTGTCCAAATATACTGGTTCATTGGAGCCAGAGCTCTTCATGGTAAACGTCAGGTTTGATGAATTTCCCATTTAAAAAAAAAAAAAAGAAAAAGTTTTTTGACATATTTTAAACATTCCAATACAGCATTTCTAAACCATCACCTCCCAGCTTCTTCTTTTTTTCTTTTTTTTTTTCCTCTGCTCACAGAGGATTTTGAGATCATTCTGAATCAGTCAGAACAGGGATTTGAAGTTTGGCCAATGTCCTAAACACCAGTTAAACAGCATCAGTCAGTCTCTCCCCTTTTCCCCAAGAAAAGCTTCCTGATAAAACTGGTTGAAGCTGAAATGTTCCCCAGGGATGTGTCAGCTTTAGCCAAACAGTATATTTGATGAGATGAGATGATAGCCACCTCTAATTAAATTATTTCCATTGCCCATGTGCTTCACAACCCCAAGATGCACCTTCCATCCTGTTTTAATGCAGCTTCTTGGTCTAGTCTCTTGACTGAGCTGGTCTTTTCTTAGTCTTCCCATTTCCCTGTATCTTTCCTTCTTCCCAGAAAGGGTCCAGCTTTGCCACAGGATCGGGAGGTCAGGGGCATGGCCAGGCTGGCAGAGGCAGAGAGGAGCGAATGTTGGGACTTGTGGGAAACCCACGTTGTCCAGAGAGGCTTTTGGGACTTTGGGACCCACCTGGGCAGAGCAGCTAAGCTATTAATTAGGACCACATCCACTGGGGGGAGTGGGTTGGCCTGAGTACTGTGTGGCCAGCACTTTTGCCCAATCTATTATTCATGCTTGTCTAGGTAGAAAGCCCTTGTGCTGGAGCCCAGATCCTCAAAGGTTTGGCTTGACTGGGGAATCAAATGCCTAAATACCTTTGAGGATCACAGCCTTAGTCACTACATCCACCGCCAGCTTTGAATCCACTCTGGAGAACTTATAAATGCTTCTTTATAAGCTTTTTGAGCTGGACTCTGACCCTGACTGGATTTGTCCTGGTGGCGCTGAGAGCTCAGCCTCCCTCCTTGCTCCCTGGTCCCTGTGCAGAGGGGCTGGGGGGGGGGGGGGTATGTTGTGGCAGGTCCCCTCATCCTTCAAACCGTGAAGCAAAGCAATCACCTGAGCTGCTGCTTCAGGAGGTCACCATGGGATGGGCTAAGCAGAGGTCGGCAGTGTGAGCTACAGCTGAACAAAAAGGTAATGGGAATATATAGGCATATATCAAGGTACCGTTAAAAGGAACTTACACTTTCCAGTATAATGGAGCTAGTATTTATCTGTTAAGTAATGGAATAATTGTGTTGATAACACTTCCCTAGTCTTGGGGATGTTTGGGATCAATGTTTGAATTTATCTTTCATTTTTTTATATTGTGACAAACTCAAGCCAAAACCCAGGCAGAGATCAGAGGATTGGTCTGGGACCATCTGAATTAAGAGCAGACCAAAGCACTGTGGTACTGGAAAGCCTTCCCTTGAGGGTGCTTGACTGAGCCCTGACAGAGCAGAGCTGACCCCACTGGCATGCAAACAGTGGTGAGGCTTCCAGGGAATTCTGGCCATCCAACTCCTGGTGGCCCTGCAGCCCGGGTAGGCTCAGTATTGCAATGCTGGGTATTTGTGCCTCTATACATCCCCTAAAACACCGTTAGTGACCTTCTTCTGTCTCCAACAAAACCTTTCCTGTTCTTATTTTTCCTGCTTCTTGCCCTGTTTTTGTGCTTGCTTTCCAAGCCTTGCCTCTGCATTTCCTCTTGATAGGACAAGTGGAAACAGCCTCAAGTTGTGCCAGGGGAGGTTTAGGTTGGACATTAAGAAAGTTTTCTTCCCCACAGGGGTTGTCAAGGCCTAGCCCAGGCTGCCCAGGGCAGTGGTGGAGTCCTCATCCCTGGAGGGGTTTCAAAGCTGTGGAGATGTGGTGCTGAGGGACATGGTTTAGTGGTGCCCTGGCAGTGCTGGGTTAATGTCTGGACTTGATGATCTTGAAGGTCTTTTCCAACCAAAAGGATTCTATGATTCTGTGTACATTCAAAGCTTATACTCTTTTTATGGACGTTTTCTTGTAAATATGTTTTTTTGGCTGCAACTCGCCCGTTACACTTCCAAAGGACACTTGATTGGCAAGTCTCTCCCAGTCAACAGGAAAATCAGCTGCACACTCCTCTCTTATTTTCTTGTCCAGAGATCTGCTCTGATTCCCTTCGGTGCGGAGCCAACACTTGGGCCCGCCTGCTCCCCACGGACACTGTGGGGAGCTTTAAGGATTCCCCACATTGGTTTGTAGGTCCCAGGGAAGCAGAGGGCTGTCGAAGCGCATTGCCCCTTACGGCAGGGCCACGTACGGCCTCCCTGGAGCTTTCATGCAAGGTCCTTGGTGGAACTGGCCATGCTGGGGCATGCTCAGCTGCGCCAGTGCCACGCACCAACCCAGCAAAAGACATGCGCTGTGACCAGCTCTGTCTCCAGAGCAGCAGAGCATCCCCTGAGCCAGCTGAGGCCGCTCACGTGGCTGCACAAGCTGCATGGTCACAGAATCACTGAATCATTCTGGGTGAGAAAGAGCTTTAAGATCAAGTTCTACCATTAACCTAGCACTGCCAGGTCACCACTAAACCGTGTCACCAAGCACATCTACTCAGTCTTTAAATCCCTTCAGGGATGGGGACTCCACCACTGCCCTGGACAGCATGTTCCAGGGCTTCATGCTGCTGCTTCTCATTTATTCACCTGCTTTTTGTCATTTGGGGTTTTTTTTCCTCTTTTTCCTACTCCAGCCTCTCACAAACGGATTTCCCTCGGACAGGACCTCCCCACAGCCGTCTCTGCATGGGTCATTTCTTCTGCTGGGCTCTAGGGCACTGCATCGGGGTGGGCTGGGGGCTGAGTTTGCCTGAAGGGTATTGCTTTGTACCTACCAGATGTGCTGAATTTCTCACTCTGGCTCCCTCTGAGCAGCCCCCTGCTTCCTCTTGACCTTGCTGTAATTTAGATTCTCAACTTTTTGCCAGTCGCTGCAGCTAATTTATTCTCCTGATGTTTAATGTTGGGTTTGCCTCTTTGGAGGAAGGTTGTAGCCACCTTGGAAATATTTGCAGAGCAGCCATTCTCTTTCTTTTTTTTCTTCTTTTTTTTCTTTTTTTTTTTTTTTCCTCTCCTCTCCCCCCGCCTCCCCCCCCCCTCCTACTGTAACTACTGTTACGGTAGGTGGCTAGCCTGCAGTTCCCCAGCTAGCAAATTCTCTGCTGATCAGGTGTCTATGCGAGCATTTGCATTCTGTCATTAAGCCTTTAGAGATCTTGCCAGCCATTGGTTTGGCATCCAGTCCTTCTCAGCAGGACTGGTTGCCTGTATCCTGTCTTTAGCTAATGCTCTGTCAACCACAGGGGGAAACTCAGCCAACAAGATCTCTATCAGCCTTTCAAGGACCAGCAGTTCTGCCATGTGGACTGGAGTCCTGCACTCTGGCCTGATCTATTTATTGAAGACCTCTGCCAATCAGTAGACCTTGTCAAAAATAATGTTCCCCCTTCTCCTCCCCCTCCCACTCTCCCCCTGGAAAATGTTGATGCGAGTGACAAAATGTTTGTTTTCATCGACTTATTCCATGGAAATTTACAAGTTTCACTGGAAAATGAAAGATACATTTTCAGCCGTTGAAGGTCTTTCACTTTAAGGCTTTTAAGATTTTCAGTAGAAGAAAAATAATTGGGATTTTTTAAGGGAAGGCTTTAATGACTGTGAATACCTGGATTTCACTGAAATAACAGCTTTCCAACAAGACTGTTCTTTGCTTACACTCTCTAGTGACAGAATGGTTTTCCCATCACAAAGCTGCTCCTGCAGGATGACTCTAAGTCTTGCTGGGATGTATGTTGCCATCTGCTTTTTTGGACAGTGTTGGTTACCTCTTGCCCCACCCCCTTAGTTGTTCTTCACTGTAGGTTGATGAGACACATGCAAAAATGGTCTCTTTTCTTGATGGAGTATTCTGGCCATCAGATTATCTAGATGGCCTTCGAGCATTGTTTCAGAAGGGGTGTTATTTATTTGGAAGATGGGTGGAATTGTGTGGCTTTAGTTCTTCTCAGGAAAGATCTTGATTTAGACCTCCTTCCACTGTCGACTAGCTGTGGTCATGCAAGCCATAACCAGAGTCTTCACTCCTTTGTGTTTGAAAGACAATGTCTGAAGGGAGAGGGATCCCTCCTAGCCCCTTCGGACCCAAGGCAGGGGGTTTCACTTCACTTGCTCTTGAGATGTGCAAAAATATGTGACAAAACCAAGCAGGTGTCTAGACTTGCCTTTTGACCACAACATTGTCCTTTCCTGATCATCCAAGCACATCTGGTCCTGCCTTCTCCTCCTACCACATCTTTGCACACTGTCACCATTCCAGTCATAAAAGCACACTCAGAAGCATGTCTTTGTTTTTATCCAGGCCATGGGCTTCCTACCTTATGGACTAGAAAGCGAAGCATTGCATCACATCTAGCTCATTAGGCTCCTCTCTGCTGTACAAATGCTGAGGGAAGGTGGAGAAGGTTGATCAGATAAAGCCTGGAACTGCTCCATCAGTGAGATGTACTCACAAAGCCATTGTGATCACTGGAATTAAGCTTTAAAATATTCCGAGCAAATATTGTCCTAGCCCAGTTCTGAGAATTGTCTTTGTGTGTGTGTGCGCTTGCCTTTTGGCCGGATGCTCTGGCTCAGCCTGATTGAGCTTGGCAGAGCACTCTTTTCAGAAACATGGACCCATGGCTTCGGCGCTGAGTGGCTTCCTCTGAACTGGTCTCCAGCTTCGTTGGCGGACATCAGCCAGTCATTTAACCATGTGGCCACTCTGGGACCAGCTTCACTGGTAGGAGAAAGCTTGGGAAAGCAAAGAGCTTTGCCCATACCTGTCAGCAGTGGGAGATGCATCTTTCCCTCTTGCCTGCCCAGCTCTGGAAGTGCAAGCCTCCAGGAACAAAATTCCTCTTTGCTGCTTCTCCCTGGCTGTACGTGCTGTCTTGGCCACAGGGCAACTTGTTGTCCCTAGAGGGCATGACCATTGGTTGTCTTCCAGCCTCCAGTACCTCTGAAGTTTCTGGACTCCGAGACTGATCATTGCAAAGCTGGTAGGAGGGGAATATGGAGAAGAGGGGAGGTTGGTGCCTCTGCTGCTCCATGCTTGTTTTGTCCCAGACCTGTACAAGCTGCTCTTGTGAGGGGAAGCTGGGGGATGCAGAGTACCAGCTGAAACAGTAAGAGAACAGGGAATGATGACACCTCTCTTTGCTGGCTGGTAACTTCAGGATTCATCAAATAGCAGCACAGATAAGGGAGGTGGTTGGTGAGCTGCAGGCTGATGTGCCAGGGAGGGCATGATGCTGCAGACACCCCCAGCCATTGAGGAGAGAGCCATGGGGCCATAAACCGGATAATGACAACTGAATATGTCAGAAGGAGAGCTGACCAGCATGTCTTCAGGTTCCTACGTCCTCTTCTAGTCTCATGTGTCCATGTCTCTGTGACTGGCACTGGGAAGGGGACACGAGAGTTGGTTTTGGTCAGTGTGAACCTTGGGGCGGTAGGTGCTTCACTCCAACCCCTCTGTTGTGCTGGGCAGAAAATCACCAAAGAGGTGCTAGGGGAAACATGGGAAGGGCAGTTTTTTCTTTGGAGAATCCCATTCTCTCTAAACTCCAAAGGTCTTGAAAGACTTTTAGGATGAAAAGTGCCTTTTTTTTTTTTTTTTTTTTTTTTTTAATCCTGAAATAACTTTTCAAAATGTGGTGCTTTAGGTAATATAAAATATGAAATAAGTAAGTTCAACCAGTCTTGACCAAATCTGAAAAGGAAGATTATTTTTTTATTATTTTTTTCCCCACAGAGAATTCAGTTATATTCGGGTTTTATCCTTGCTGTGAAGAGAATAATCTTTCTAAGTCCAAATTATGGACCCTCACTTTTTCAGTGAAGCAAAGTCTTAGTCCACTATGGAATTTAGTGGGAAGATTTTGTTTTAGGATCAAACCCTATTAATGCTGCAGGACCATGTTATTCATTTGGAGACCTTTTGCAAAAGGATCAGTCCCTCACCTGGGACACAGGAAAAGTGCCCCATAGCTGATGTGACCAGTCGTGCAGCAGAATCAAGCATGGTGTCAGTGAGGAAGAGGAATGACCCTGTGGGTAGTGCAGTGGTCTGGGACATGAGATCTGGTTTCTCAGTTCCTTCTGTCCTCAGCCCCATCACCTGAGATCATCCTCATGAGATAGTGTTCCCCTGCAGCTATTACTGCTTTGCAATGTCTGTCAGTGTGCCATTAGTACCAATTAAGCATGCTGTGCACAAAAAGCCCCAACCTGATGATGAAGGTGGCCGGAAGTGATGAAGGTGACTTGGTGCCAGATAACAGCTCCTCAGCGATAAAGAACTGTACAAGCGCTTTTCCTCTTGGCTCCTATTGCTTTAATGAAAGCCTTGGGGAGAGACAGAAGTCATGCAGCAGTGGGAAGTCTGCAGGGAGCTCACCAGGCAGGGGGCTGGTGGGACACAAGACCTGATGGACTCAGGAGTGAATAGAAGTAAACCCAGCAAGGGTTAGGTGAGGCCAGCAAGTTTTATTTTTGAAGCAGTGCAGAGAGAGAGAGGGGGAAGAGGGGAAGGAGTGAGCAGCTGTAAGGACATTTTTGTTGCTGACTGGTCCAAAGGAATGTGTATAAACAGCTTTAGATGTATTTTCCTGAGCATGTTAAGTGTATTTACTGCCTGCTCTAATTGGTCCTGCCACAAGTTAGCCAGGACTGAGAGTTCCCATGGGAAGTACGCTTCACTGACTCATGTGGTCTGAAGACTGGTGCTCGCTGTGCAACCTGTGTTAATGATTGCCCCCAAGCTGTCCTTTCTCACAGCCTCCTGCCTCAGCACCTGACATGAGCATGAATTTGGCCCTACCCGAGGGTCCACAAACCAGGTGGCTTTATTGCAGGTGTAACAGGCTGCATCTGCCTCCTGGGAAGACTGATCCACGTGGCTGATGTAGAGGATGCTGGAATTTGTTTCCTGAGCTGGCCTCAAGCTCCTTTGCCCAACCTGAGCAAGTTGCAGGAACAGGCTCCCCGAGCAGGGGCTGCCTTTTGCCAATGTGCCCGTTCCTGTGCAGGCACCGGCAACCAGAGGTGTTTTGGCAGGTGCAAGTGCCCCTGCACACACGCAGAGCATTTGTTCCCAGTGTAACCCAGATGGCCACTTTTTCTACAGAGTTCAGTGCAAGCAGTCAGGAAAACAGAGTTGGGGGAAAAGCATAAACCAGTTTCTCACTGCAAAATGTCATTTTGACAGAACTGGCGTTTTTGGCAAAGCAAGTATAAATTTCAGTGTTTTGTTTGCTTAAACAAAAAAAAAAAAACAACCCACAAAAAATCCCAAACAAACAAACAAAAACTACAAAAAAAACCACAAAAACAAACAAAACACCCCCCCCAAAAAACCCAAAAGCCCTAAAAGCAAGCAAACACAGAAAATGTCCAAATATGTAATATTGTAATATTGACATTTTCAGAACCAAATGTTTTGCTACTTCATCCTAGCACAGCTCTTAAAATTTTAATTAACTTTTTCATAAAAATACTACGAAGAGACTAAAGGAAAAAGAAGTTTTCAGTTCTAAACTATGTGGGCTTTGCACAGGTTTTATCTTTTCACTCTGACTCAAGGCTTGAGACCATCCATCAAAAAGAAAATGAAATGCCCTCTTTTGGGAAATGTGTGTTTTACCCCTCCGGCTATGCTGGTGAGTTGTGAAAATGTTTCCAAGGAGCCATGGCCGTGGTTGCTGATCTTTCAGGCTTTTGGCATCCTCCTGCCAGCCTGTAAAATGCATCCTTGGCAGGGTACCAGCACCATTGGCTTCCCCGTGCAGAGAGCATCAAAGCAGAGGCAGAGAACGACCCAGGTTATCACCTCATCCCCAAAAGCAAGATAAAGCGAAAATTTAATTAAGCTGCTGAACTTGGAAGAATTGCGCTCTCTGAAGGTGCTTGAGGGCAGGAGATGTTGTGGAAGGGAGGAATTGGAGGCGGGTTGCTGAATGCAGAGTGGTACAAGAGCACAGAGCAGGGGCTGTCACTGCTTTGCGTGTTGCCAAAACAGCAGGGCCAGCAGAAGGTGTTGATGGGAAGCACTGGTGTGGCTCTGTTTCTACACAGCTCCTGTGTAGATAAGGATTGATTACATTTGCAATTCTCCCTGTCCAGTATATTGGTTTGGATATACAAAGAGAACCTGGAGCAAGTTTGAAACAGAGCAGTGGGTTTGCATTTGGTGACCCTGGATGCTATGGTAGGCTTGGGAGCTCCAGCAAGGCTTGGTTCGTCGAGGTGCTGAGCCTCTGCTTTCCTTTCTCTTTTGCTGCCACCTTTCCTTCAGGGCTCTCTTTCCATCAGTGTTTCCCGAGTCCTACCAGCCCCTGACATGTTGGACACAGCTCTCAGGACCTGGCAGCAGAGCCTCCCCACGTGCCCGGGAGGTGATGCAAGTCACACCCATCGTTCAGCAGAAGATGTTGCAATAAGGTAATGAGGAAATGTGCCCAGGACCACTGAAGGGAATCAGTGGCAAAGGAGAGATGGAAAAGCCAGCCCCCAGAAGAGGCTAGACTGCTCCCACCCGGGAGGTTGAGCTTTAGCGGGGTGCAGTGGGTAGAGCACCGGGAAGATGTGGTGTCACGCATGACGTGCGTGCCAGCCCTTCAGGAGTTTTCCAGGAGCTGTTTTTTATTGCCTGTAGAAGGGGATGCTCTGAGCCCTAGTGACCCCTGTTTGGTCCCTCAGGGTAGGGCTAGCAGGTATTGTTGCCCATTGTCCCAAAGAGATCGGATTTTAAAGCTGGCTGGTGGAGCTATAGAAGCCTTGAATAAGTCCAGTCTGCTTTTGACTCCTTTTTCCCATGAGCTGTTCTCCACAGCATGTGTTTTTCTCCCTTGCCATCCATTCCATGATGTGTCTGTCTGTCACCCTTCTCCTCCCTTGGTCCCCCACCAGCCCCAACTCCACCCTTTCCCTGAGTATCCCAGTTAGACAGCGAAGAGGTAACTACGTGCCAGCTAGTACCTTCTTATCTAGTCACAGTATGTTCCCCTAAGGGAATTTTTGGCCTGGGCTTGTGTGTGTGTGTGTTTATATGCTTTATTTTTATCACAGAAAGGATAGACAGTACATTATGTCTTCAGTCCAGGAGGTTACACATTAGATAAGAGACAGGCAGATATACTACAACTGCTCCAGCCAGTAGAGCTATGTTCCTGAGATAGCACTGGGAATGTAACAGGTAAACTGCTTCCAACGCCCCCACGTTCAGGCGGTGGATTTTGTGTCAACAAATCCAGATCCAAGCAGAGATTTCGATGTCGATGTTCCCGCAGCCAGAGAATAAAGTCCACAGTTCTCCTTCCATCTCTGCTATGCTTGTACCTTCTCATCAGCCCCAGCCTCCCATCTCTTCTGTCTCATCCACTCCTCCTCCAGCTTCACCCTCATCCCTCTCTGTCCATCTCTGAGCTGGATGCATGGTGTGGTTCGGGGATCTCCTTTGGCTCCTCCAAGAATACAGCTAGATTCCAAAGGGAATGATGGAAGTCTGTGTGCAGGAAACGATGGTGTCAACATCCTCATGGTAGCAAATGTTAATGCAAGTGGGGAAAGGGACTTTAAGAAAATTGTTGTTTTGGTATTAATGGCTAGGATCATAGAATCATAGAATGGTTTGAGTTTGAAGGGACCTTAAAGATCATCTAGTTCCCGGAGATGGTTTATCAGTGCTTACTTCTTGCACTTTCCTGGCTAGCTAATGCTGGAGACTGCATGCTGATTTTTAAAGGATTAAGGGTGAGCCACAGTATATGGCCATCCCTTTTTTCTTTATCATTGCAATAACAGTGTCCTCACCACTGACCTACAGTGGTGGCAGGCTCCAGTGAGCATCCAGGGGTTCGTTCACCAGCATCACCACCCCTCACAAAGCTCAGGAGCACTCGGCCACTTCCATGAAGCTGTCTCTCATCTGGCAAGGGAGGTCTTGCAGAGTCTTTGAGTCATCCCACAAATTCGTGCCCTTCCTCACCCTCCCCCCAAGCCTTTGTCTCACACTGTGAAGATTAACATCATGTTGCAGCATCGCTGTGCTGTGATGGGGATGGTGGTGCTGGGTTTATTTTCTCAGGAGAAGCAGATAAAGGTGGCACCAGCTACTACCCAACACCAAAGCTGAATTAGTAAATTTATTATTCTTTTAAAGCTGACAGACGTGACAGGGGCTGCTTTGGATTTTGATCCAAAGCTTAGCAAATCCTGTGACCTCTGTATCAGCCTGACAATGAGCAATTGCAGCCGTTCTGCCCCAGCATCCATCAAACGTGATGATTAAGTGGCTTGACTGGCACAGCAGAGATAAGTCACTGTAACTAAACATTGTCACAAGATCGATGTCTCCCAGTTAGAAAATATTGTCTTAACTTAGGCTTTAGTTTCTGGGTGTTTCTGCGATGGTCCCACCCTGGTGTTTGCATCCTTTACAAATATTACCCAGGCTTTAACGGATCTATCTTTGTGGCTTACCTGTGAGATAAGAGCAAACTCTCATCCTAATTTCATAGTGGGGGAAATGAGGTACCAAGAGATTGTCAGCAAAATGTAACCGCTCTTCTTGATACCTGGCATGAGTAGTATAAATTTCAGTTTTCCTGATTAGCTCTTTTGTAGCTCTTTATGCATTGTCAGTGGGGCTTTGGGTGGCCCCAGGTCCAGCTCCAGAGGCTGACAACCTCTGCATGTCCCATCTCTCGTGTCTTGCACTTGGCAACTCAGTATGAGGGATATGCATCACACATCTCAGTTCTGTAACTGCTTATCCTCTGAGGACTTGGCATTGCATTCTTGGTGTGCTGATGCTTCTGGTCATGCCATAGATATATATGTTTAATGTAAAGCTGGCATCACTTCTGAACTGCCCATTATTTTTGAAGACATCTGTGTTAAAGCTAGTTTGGTCGTTACAGATGTCTTTAATTACACATATCTTGCAAGATTTATACTAACTGAGCATATCAAACAAATCTGAGACATAGCTGTGCCTGTGCCTCCATCCCCTTCCCCAAAACTCCACATGGATAGCTCCAGTGCTGCTCATGTAATGCAAATGTGGGACTATGTGTTTTCTCTCTTAGAGTTTTTTAACATGAGGAGAAACAGAGCTGCTGGAGTCTAGGGTAGGAAAGTCCATGCAGTTCTTACAGCCTTCTCCACCTGCATGTGTCCCCAGTCCCAGCCAGCTGTGGGGAGCTTGCACATTGAGGAGCTGGGAAGGGATGATGGTCCCTGCCTCATCATATTGCTGTTTGAACCCCTACGCTTCTGCTGAGCCCTTCGACAGCTTCTCACTGCCATCCTGGGGAGCCGTGGGCAGATGGGACCTTAGTTGCTCTTTGCAGCCACTACTGCTACATCATCTGTGACAAACCACGTGACAGCAGCCTTTCTCCATTTTGGGGTTAGGGAGCCATGCAGCACCCCACACATCTCCACTCCCTTCTGCACTTGGAAGTCTTCTGCCACCAGTGCACAGAAGGCTCTCGCACGCTGCCCGCTCCCGTGTCTGCTCTCCACTTCCCTCCCCACAGCCCTGCCATTATTTCCTCAGTTGCCAAACTGACCAGGTTCGAAGGTTGCAGCAAGGATTCTCCCGCAAGGGCTCACAAAAGGCCCATCAACCTATCTCTGCTCTGCGTAATGGGGCTGGAGGACGCCTTCACGCTTGCTGTTAGAGATACTGCCTCGGAGGTCATGTGACCAAGCCTGGACTCTGCTTGCCTGGGATTATTCATGTGCTGCCTGGAGAAAGCGATCCTTTCCCTTTGGGACAAGAGAGACTTCAGGAACAAAAAGGCTTCCCGTTCCCAAACGAGCCAGCTGCTTGAGGTCAGAGACCGAGGGCACGTTATTAGCAAGGAATTGCCAAAATTGACATTGTCTGGAGCAAAATACAGCATGTGAAGCCCCAGAGAGTTTGGCTTGCACATGTAAGACACATGTAGCACTAAGGCTAGTAAATCCCAACTGGCCCTCCTATCCCAGGGTGATCCTCTGAGCACTGAGCAAGTGCTGAAAAGTTGTTGCAGTGAAAACAGAGCTGGTGTGCCCAGGGCTGGGGACAGCAACGCTGGAGCTGCTTGGGGTGACCAGTCCCAGAAGGTTCCAGTGAATGCTGCAGGTGCCTGTGAGCCAGCTCCTTTGGAAGAGGTAGATGGGACAGACAGATGAACTCGTATCTTCGATTCTTGCTTTCTGCAAGGGTCCTCTTTTCTGATTCAGCTTTTGGCCCAGCTTTGTACCAACTGATACTCAGCTTGGACCCTTGCCTGGACACTTAACTGGAAAAAAAAAAGATGGCTCAGGGAAGACCTTATTGCTCTCTACAACTACCTGAAAGGAGGTTGTAGTGAGGTGGGGGTCAGTCTCTTATCCCAGGGAACAAGTGATAGGACATTTCTGCCCAGGGAAGTGGTTAAATTGCCATCCCTGGATGTACTTAAAAGCTGTCTAGACATGGTGCTTAAGGTTATGGTGTAGTAGAGTTAGATAATGGTTGGACTTGATCTTAAAAGTCTTTTTCTGCTGTAGCGATTCTGTGTGACAAGAAATGGCCTCATGTTGTTCCAGGGGAGGTTTAGGTTGGACATCGGGAAAATTCCTTCCCTGCAAGGGTTGTCCAGGCCTGGCCCAGGCTGCCCAGGGCAGTCTCCATCCCTGGAAGGGTTTCAAAACCGTGGAGATGTGGTGCTGAGGGACACAGTTTAGTGGTGCCCTGGTAGTGCTGGGTTAATAGTCTTGAAGGTCTCTTTCAACCAAAACAATTATCTAATTCTATTCTATGATCTTTGCAGCGTGAAAATGGGACCAGAGTCCTCTCTGGTGACAGGATGAGGTGACATCATGCCCCCAAACTCAGACCTGCCTGCAGGATGCAGCCCCAGGAGCAGATGCAACCACACAAGGAAAAAGCCAACAACTGATGAAGATTTTGTTGGTGTATCTGAAGATATGTGGAAATTCTAATGTAAAAAAAAACATTTAGCAGTTTGCAAGTAAGTGGTAATAATATTTTTTGCTTATGTGACTTTTTTAGCAAGATGGGCAATGATATCACATAATTGATGATGTTCTTTGTACTCTGTCCCATGCCCTTATTTTCACCATCTCCCACCTCTTATCCCAGTCCCTCATGAATCGCTCCCTCATTCACCCACACATTTAAATGGACAAGAGCACAGAGCATCTGTACAAAACAAGTCTTTTGCATTTAATTTATTTCCACCTATGAGGCAAGATGCTGTTATTGGCTGAAAGTAGTGCTTCCAAAGGGAGTCTCATCTCTTACACTTCCCCCAAGAGACCCATACCCACCATCTTTCAGCACCTTGTGTGGCTGGCGTCTGGGTACCGAGCAGAGGTTGTACTTGCAGCAGTGCACAAAATCTTGCATTCAGTGCACCAGGAAAAAAAAATAATAAATCACATCCTGAGAAGTTCCCTAAACATTCCTAAAATAGATTTTTTCCATCATTTAGGGTTGCATGCAGAACCCTGGCTGATGAGGTCTGGGAATCTGCTTTTAATTTGCTCATTAGGAGGTGTTTTTACAGTGGCTTTCAGCACTTGTGAGCTTTCTGCTCTTTCTAAACCTCTCACTATGTTTCCAACAGCAAACTGCATAAGGAGGGAATCACCCACTTAGTAGGTCCCATCAATTCCCTAAAATCAATCCTAAATCTAAACTGCCCTCCTGGCCCCCTTCTCTCGATATTGTGCCAAAGGCAAAAATTGAATGCGCTCACATCCCTGGTTCTGCCATGATTGAGAAGTCCTGGGCTGAGTAGATCTGAATGAGCTTTTGCCTATCTATCCCAGGAGTGTATCCCACCCACTGCCTTTGACAGCTCTCACGAGCACTGGCAGAGCGTCCCGGCTGGGGGTACTGTGGGGAATGCTGAAGATGCCTCATGGGAAGCGTGGAGCCATAATGCGCCCAGGTGGGGTAACTGAGGCAGACGGAGCAGGAACGCGATTGAATTACCCCTGCAGGATTTGGCCGAGGGGCCGGGGCGTGCTGAGCTCCTTCCCCTGTCAGAGGGAGGAAGCGAGCGGAGCAGGTTTTGCCATTTGCATTTAATCAGAGCGCACCAAATGGCAGCAGCGGCAGCAGCAAACATTGTGGTTTGGGGAAGGAGGTATTTCGGTACATTCCCTGGCTCCTCCGTGGCCCAAAAGGTAGCTAGTGGAGGGAGAGGGAGCAAAAGAAGGTATCCCTGGGCATACTGGCATAGGGGATGGAGCTGCAGGCACTTACCAGGAAACCAGCAAATGATGGAGGGGCAGATAGAGGTGCACTCAGTGCTGCATCTGAAGGACGTGGCTTATGCCTTGTGTTTTGTACGTGCTTCCCCCTCTGCAGCACAAAACCTGTCGGCTCTGGACAAAAACTGGGTCCTTGTTCCCTGAAGTCTCCTTCACAGGGATCTTGAGTGAGTCACAGGGTTGATGATGAGGTGCAGCAAGCGGCTCCTCCACAGCCGGTCTGAGTTACTCCTGCACAGGGGAGTGGGCTGAAGAAAACCTTTGCAGGCTAATTCAGTGTGCAGGCTACAGGGCCCTTGTTTGATCGCATTCTTCAGTGCAGTCAAGAGTTTTCATTTGAAAGAGTTTCCTTTTTTGACCTGAAAATGCCATTTATTCCAAAGCAAAACTGCCTGCAGGAAAAAGTAGAGTTTCACTATCAGTGAATGGAAATAGTCTGTTGTCAGTGTTTTCAGCTCTGGAGAATACTCCACTGAAAATATTTTTGGTTCGGTGAACATAGAGTAAAAAAGTTGGGAAAGGTCAACACTAAAACATTTTAGTGTCATTGATCCTCTCTAGTCACATTCATTGTAACTCAAGCTTTGATAAAGTTTTCCAAATTCTGTCTTTGTTCTGATTCAGGAAAGAGGGGGGAAAAAAAAAAAAAAAACCAAAAAAAAAAAACCAAACCACATTTCTGATACTCTGTAAACTTTCACAGGATTGGGAAACAGAGTTTCCCACTTAGCCTATTGATTATTCACCAAGTGTCAGGGCTCTTTGCCCTCGTGCTGTACTTCGTAGTGATATGCACATACAGGGACAGAGCAACAGCTCTTCTCATCCTAATATCCAGCTGCTAAGCAGGCTGAGACCTGTGTGACAAAAGCAGGGTGTGTTTGCAGACACTGCTTGGGAAACGCTCGATGTTGCACAAAGCACGAAGATTGTCTCTGTGCTGATAAGTGGTTTTAAAATACAATGGTATTTTGGGGCAGTGGTAAGGGGAAGAGATTGAGACTCTTTTCTGTATTAGAAAGTCCTGTGAGTGTTCCTTCCCTAGGTTTTTCAGGAATCTTAAGTGCCTCTCTGAGAAGGTAAGACCAGCAGTCAGTGTAGCGTGGCTTGCTCACTTTTCTTTCTGAGCCCAGTTTGGGATTATTCCTATCACACCCTTTGCATTTTAAGCACAGCTTCCCAAGTTCCATCACTTCACTAGGACACAACCATGTCCAGCAGCACCGACAAGAGAAGGAGCAGATCTGTGGCTTGGGCAAAAGCTGGAAACTAAGTTTTCAAGAATTGGGAGGGCAATTCTCATAGCTACTGGTTTGGGCCAGTATCCGAAGCATGCCCCATGACATAGCTGAATTGATAGAGAGGACCTCAGCAAAACTGCTTTACATCCCAGATAATATTTCTTTTGGATGACTCCTGCCTTTCCCAGGTTGCACACAGGTTATAGGTTAAACCAAGGTAGTTTTCTTCCCCTACCTGGCAGTGCTGCAAGTCTCACGTGGTTTCTGAGTAAGAAGTGAGGTTGCTTCCAATCTTCTATGTAATTCAGAAGTCAGGATGTTTATAAGTGTCCAGATTACATGGAGTGGAACAGAGCTCTGAACTTTTCTGGAACTTGTGAAATGGTGGATTACTGGTTTTAGTTCTTGTCAAAGAGGAGGATTCAGGTGGCTCTTGGTGTGTTCATATTCTGCTTGTCTTTCCTGCTTTTGTCACCTACCAAAAACATGCTGAGGTCAGGATTCAGCTGGTGGCCTTGCTGGTGGGAGAAGCAAAAACTGGCCTGCAGTTCCCTCTTTTAGCTTTGCGTGAGCTTGCGAGTGCTGACTTTAGTGAAAAAATTTGTTTTTGTCGGCATTCAGAGCTGCTTGCGTGTTACTCAAGAGGCAGAGAGGCAGTAGACCCTAACTGGTTCAAGTCACTTTTCTGACTGAAAACTTCACCCCCTCCCCAGAATGCTAATTCCCAGTACCAAACTCAAAAGAGGTGCCCAGCTTCTCCCCTGCTCTCCAACCCTGCTTTTTGGTAAGCATTAGATATTGTGGGGCTTTTTTTTTGGTTGTTTTTTTCTCAGATCAAAGAATCTGACAGTCTCTCTCCCCTTGTTCTGTATCAACTGTCAATTCAGACACAATCCAGAATCACAACAGAGCGCTTTTTTTTATTTTACTTTTCCTCACAGGCTGAGGATCCCAAACAGTTGGCTGCAGAACAAGCCCAAATTTTAGTGCCAACGAGTGTCACTCTGTGGATCCTGGGATGCTTCTGAACTGCTTTCTTTGAGAAAAAGGGCAAGTCCCAGGGATGGTTTTGCCGAGAGCAGCTTTGCTGACTGTTGTCCTTCCCGTGCAGCCGGAGCATCAGCAACCCCCATGCTGTGAGTACTCTCAGCTCTTTTCCCCTGAGGGACTGATCCGGGTGAAGGCAAAGGTTGGGAAAGGAGGCTGCAATGTGCTTGTGCCTCCAACAGCCTTCAGCCAAGTTCAGCCACGGCAGCTGGATGAGTGTTACAGTAGCCCTGAAATGTGTATTTCTGATGACAGCTGAAGCTGATGTTGCTTGGGCTCAGACATTGCCCTTACCCCTGCACCAGTGGGTTTGGCCTGGATCTAAGGCATGCTCTTCCTTGAGGCCTTGCTGAGGTTGCTCCAAGCTGTGCAGCTCTTTGGCAGAGAGCTAACATTTACAAGCCCACTTGTGGCCACACTCCTGAGAGTGGTAGCCAGGAAAATCTGCAAGAACCATAGGCTCAGAATATTCCCATGGGGCAGATGACTCTCCTCTGGCTCATTAACTCCTGAAAAGACTTTAGACAGGGCCAGCTTGCCAAAGAAAACCCCAAAACTCAATGACACAGCAACAAGAAACCAGCTGATTAGGTATAACCAGAGTACTTAGCTGCCTCCCTAACCATTGTCCACCCTTATTAATGGTTAAACTCCCTCTCTGTCATCACTTGCTGTTTGTGGCCAATTCAAACTCTTTGAAGTGGGAGGGAGAGTGAAGAATGGAGGGAGAACACCAAAGACCTGCTTGTATTCCTCAAGACACCCATTTAAACAGCATCTCTGGTTACCTGTAAGGGGCATTTGCTTTTCTGTCAAGGGATATTTATTTGAATTCAGAAGTGGATGAATGAGCAGGACTCATAGCCTTGTCTTGAACTGGGTGAACATGTGGCATAACTCCCATCTTTCATACTTAAGTGGAATCCTTTCCTCATCTCCACTGTACTGCAGAACATCAGTTTCCTGCTTATTTATCTCCAAGGTCTCTCTGAGGACCTCTTCAAAAATGAGGTCTATCTAACTTGCCACACAAAACTTTGTCACACAAAAAACTGGTGACAACTCAGAGGATTGAGATGAGGATTTGTCCGTGTGGCACCTGGGTCACTTGCAGTGAAGTCCTTCTAGTGCACCTTGAGTCTCACAGCAGCCCTTTGGCCTTGGGTACTTGTCCCTTCTTCTTGCACGGGTGGGATGAAGCTGTGCCAGCTTCATGCCCTCATGGGGCTGTGTGTCCCTTGGGCGCCCATGCATGGCACCGCTGGAGTCACAGGCCTTTGCTTGGCCATGGGGCTGTGAGCAGGTAACTCGTGCCCATGGTTGGCTGCCGACGCCTCGGCCCTTTACTGAACTGAAACTGCTGAGAGCGACAGATTTGCTAAGCCACATATTTTTCCTGTCAGATGTTCAGTGAGGATTAAGCTGAGTCCACTTCCTTACTGTCCCTCCTGCCAAACGGCCGTGACGTTATGTTTGAACCAGGTAGGCGTGAACCTCCTCTGGCAGACGCAGACTCATACTCAGCCTTCACCTGAGACTTGAACCAAACTTCACTCAGCCCTTCTGTTGAGTTTGAAAAGTTCAGTCAACCTTTTTTTCAACTTGCGCATTCCTCCTTTTCTTGCCCTGAGAATCAACTGAGCCTCAGATGGGCTGAGGTAGGCCTGAGGGCATCAGGGCCACCCAGGGCATGGTTGGCACATGTCTTTAGAGACATCAAGTAGCTGAGCAGCAAAACATTATGCAGGAGATAATGCACCTTTTGCAGATAATTAAGAACATCAGCCAGTGATATTTCAGCCATGCAGGGTGGCTTGAGTGGCTGCCATCTGCCCAGCACTGCCACTGAGATCACTCCATTCTTGCACTGCAAGAAAAAATTGACTGGGGGGAAGAGGGAAGTGGAGATGGAAATTCTCCTGTTTAACACCTGTTAATGAAAGATCATTTAATCAACTGCAGAAATGAGATTAGTCACTTCTGCATCTTCCCAAACACGTATTCACATGATGCCACAGCTCTTCTCAGAAGCGAGCTCCCCAAAGGATGACATTGCTGGGAAGGGAGGGCAGTTGAGTTTCAGGGAGGCTATTGCCTTATAGCACAGGGGAGACGAATGCTTGAGGGCTTGAGTCTGAACTTGACAGCCACTCACATGTAAGTATTCTGCTAATATTTGTCACCTACAGGAGTAAGGGGAGAGTTGGCCAGTACCATTTTGACGGTGAGGTACATGCACCTGGATGGAGGTACATGAAGCTGTTGAGCTACATGCACCCTCATGTTTCCTGAGAAACAGCTGAAAGAGGAATTACAGAACCTGAAAGCAGTAATGCCTTGAGTGGGATCAGGAGAGCACCAGATTCAGCAGCTCTACCTGAGGCAAAAAGCAGGTGAGGCCATAAGGATGCTGCTTTACTCCCTTGCTGGCTTTTCCTGCTTCTCAGGCGAGACAGGGTGACTCCGAAGAATATCATCTCCCCACAAGCAGCAGGCACCGCATTACATCCACCACACTCTGAAACCACCTTGAGATGGTCCACTGCCTGGTTGCACTCACAGAAGATGTCTCACTAGGGCCTCATCAGCTTCTTCATCTCCTTCCAGAGGTAAAACATGATGGACCATGACCAGTTCCTTACTTCATATCAACTCACTGCTCTTTCTCTCTTCTCTCTCCCTGTAGCTGCCCAGGCTGCTTGTCAGCACCTCCAGTGTAGTCTCGGTGCCAGTGTGCAGCAGGAGGGGTTTGCATCTCCAAGCCATGCTGGCTTAGGGGCTGGAGTATACCATGCAACCTTGCACCTCACTATCCATATCCACAGATCAGTGACCTGAAACAATGCTCTTCCTTGACTCTGATACTTGTACCCAGATGATGGGTAAGTTTAGCCAGTAAAGAATTTTTCTGATGTTGCTAATGTGATGAAACAAAGACCTAGCAAACTGAAATGTAACTAGTGCCCAGTTGCCTCTTCATCTGGCTGTGCTTTATTTGCACAAGCTGAAGAACTTCATGGTGCCAGGGGGAATGTGATAGAAGTTCTTTGTCTCATAAATTATTTTGGCCCACTCTTCCCCAGGGAGATAGGACATGAGAGCAGGAGCTGGCAGCATGGGTTCTGCTCCCAGCTTTGGCACTGACCTGCTGCATGACCTTGGACAACTCACTTCACCTCCTCTGAGCTTCTGTTTCCCCTCCTCTCCTTTGTCTGCCTTGTTTATTTGGACTGTCAACTCCTAGAGAAAGGAATTTAGCCTCCCTGGCTGCTTGCAGATTGCATAGCATGATGGGAGCCCAATCAGACTTACTCCTGGGAGGTACCAACAGTAAAAAATTAGTAACTATAACTAAAAACTCACATTTGCTAAACAATTGTATGGGAGTTTTTAATTATTAGGTGGCACATGTGAACTAGTGGGACATCTCTGGCATTTCAGCATGCTTGTCCTGGGGCAGCAACTGCTGTTTCTTTCCTTTTCCATGGCCACACTGAAGGCCCTATCTACTAGCTCTGTAAATTTTGACATCATCTGCTCTCTGTCCCAGCTGCACAGTGGGAGGAGTGGGAAGCATCTGACAGAGAAAAGGGGGAGTTTGTTGGAGGTAATGAAAAAAGCTCCTCTTGGAGTCCTCCCCCTGGTGAACATCTGGACAGATAACAGCTCTTCTGAGAAAGGCTGATAGAGGTGGAGAGGCCTCCTGGAAAGGGCAGGGAAATGCTCCACCTCCGACCTGGTCAGTGCCAAGGGCAGAAAACCTGAGAGAGGCTGTGGGGGCTGACACAGACCCTGTCCTCTAGAGGTTGGGGATGGAATGGATTAAACCAAGGCCACCAAAAGCTTACAGGGCAGATTGTCTTTGGGTGAAACCACAAGAGCCTTGATCCTAGAATATACCTCTCTTAGGTGGGTGTTGCAGTCTTGAAATGCATTTAACCATATGGATGGTATCAAGAGGTGTAATAAAAGGTTTCCAATTGCATTAATGGCTCTGGAGGAGGCTCTGTGCTCACCTGCTGGCTCCTCCTCCACTTGGCGAGTCCTCCTGGCTGTCCCTCAGCCAAGTGCATGCCTTCCTTCTCCCACCACGTGCCCCACAACTGCCACTAAAGGACATCATCACATCCTTTCCTCTACAGGCCACTCCACAGCCACTGTGAAGAGCAGATTGTTTCTCTAACACATCGAGGATGCTTGTGCACTCATCTGCTTTTAAAACATCTTCAACGTATTGCTCGCCTTGGCGTTCTCAAGCCCAGTCATATGGGGGCGTCTGCTGGGAGCAGTGCGAAGGGCAGCTCCTGAAGTGATGCTTTCTAATTGAGAGGACCAGAGGGCAGATGCTACCTGCAGTTAGGGGAGAAAGCCAAGAAGGCTCTTAAGCCAGCAACCAGAGAGCAATGCAGGATTGTTCCCACCCAGTGCTGTTCTCTGGTGTTTTGCCCATTCACAGCTGCTTCAGCAAAGGTCCTTTCCTTGCCATCCACTGCAGGAATTTCCCTTTCATGTGAGTCCTTTTGACCCTGGCAAAACTTGGGGCTGCTTCTGTCTCCTGATGCATCAGGTGGCATGAAGTGGGCATAGGATGATCTAAGAGAATAAACCCTACCTGGCCTTAATTCCCTCCTCCCCACAACAATAGATGTGCAAGAAGCTCAGGAGACGGCTGAAGCTCATTGAAGAGCAATGCTCAGCTGCAGGGTGAGATGGAGTGAGGATTCCCCCTGTGCATTGCAATCAAGGGTGTTTACAGATTTGTGGTTTGCTGCACACACTCTGAGGCCATCACCACATAAAACAGGTGAAGGGCAGCAGCTGCCTATTTAAAAGAAACATAACAAAAGAAGAAAAAAAAAATTTTTAAAATCTCTTTTTCAGAGCTCACAGGTTGCTGTTAAGCAGCTACTCCTTCCCGTGGCAGTCGCTGGAGCTCAGAGACCACTGCAGACATGCAGTTGCCAGTGTCTGAAGGGCGAAATTCCTGCGTCTCAGTCTCCAAATTCCTCAAATAAGTCCCTCCAATTTTTATGTTTTCATAAAGACATGGCCTGCTGCCGGGTGACCTGGAAGAGGCGTCGCAGTGCTTTGTCAGCACACTCGCCTCACTGCAAAAGCTAAGGACCAAATTGTCTTATTAATCATTTAAAAAGTGTGGAGGGGGGAAAAAAAAATGCACAGGTCTGGCTAATTGGGGCGGGGCAGGGGGAGAAATGAGGTCAGAGTTCATTTTTCTCTCCATTGCCGCTTCACAGTTCACTGGTTGACAAGGAAAGCAAGATAACAAGAGGCTGGAGATAGTTCAGGGACCAACCTCCCTCTTCCAGGGAGAAGTGGGGGAGTTCAGGGCTCTCTCATGGATGGAGAGGTGGCTGCACTGGCTGCCGAGGGGATGCCGTGAGCTACTCCAGGAGGGAGTGAGCGAGCAGAGTGTTTTGACCCCTGGCGCATATGGAGCAAGGGGGATCTGTCTTCGTTTTTTGCCACCACATAAACGTACTGAGATTGGTGCTGCTCACAGGGAAGTCTGAGCCTCCCGTCACCAGTGGCCGTGAAGGAATTCAAGCGGATGCATTCGATTCAGTCTCAGCCTTGGGGTTTATCCACTCTCTGCTTTTTTGGTTTCTTTTCAATTTAACATCTCTGCAAAAGTATAGATGGGAGGGGAGAGCAGAGTCCTGGTGCTCCTTCCCACTCAGAACAATGCCTGCCAAACCAGCCTGCCCTCCCTCACTCCCCTACGGTTGCTCCTGCTACGAGCGGTGACTGCCGGAGTAACCGAGACCTCCTTGGGAGCGTGAGATCCAGAATCATTCATTTTATGGGGCCCTCCTGCAAGAGCAAGGGATTTGTTACCCTGACTCCTGCTGGGGAAGCGCTTCCTCAGCCAGAATGTGAAACTCAATCCAGCACAGGCTCTGACATTCAAGCTGGGTTATTTGAGGCGATTTGGTTACGCAGGGCCCAATCCCAGCAGTGGTTACGTGGGCTCCTCGCACCATCCCAGACGCTTAAATGGTACCTCCAGCTGGAGAGCACAAAGCCTGTGTGCTGTGGCTGGTTTTAGGGGTGTGGAGGGAGGAAAAGGGTCAGAAGAAGGAATTGCAACCAAGGGGGTGGTAGCAAAGTGTAGTGAAGATCCCTGTGCTGGAGGACGCGCGCTAGGATGGAATGTTTGGTTTTGCGAGCACAAGCTGTGGACTGTGGCAGGTGGCTTGGGACCTTCTCTGGCAGTGTTGCTCGTGGTAATTCCAGTGTTAATTCTAGTGTTAAGCTTTCTGCTGCAGAACATAAAGTGATGGCTAAAACTCCTAAATCATCAAGGGTTGTGTTAACAAAGCAGGAGAGTTTCAAGAGGATGTGAGCAAATAGTGCCAGCAAAATATCACAGGAATAACATCAGGATTGGTTCAGGCAAATGGACCTGTTTGGATTCACACAGGCGGGTCACCACCACTTACTGGTGTCCTTATCAAATATAAAACTTATGGCTGCAGTTCAGTGCTGGTTTTGAAATCACTATGATTTCAGTTGGGAATTGGGAGCCCAACATCAGCCATCCTCTACTCATCCCGCCTTACTTCGGCTGTCTCCAGCGTAGGTCTTCACAAGTGAGCTGGGTGGCCAAACTCCTGTAATAGCCACAGGTGGTCTAGTCAACGCAGAGAAGTTTGCAGAGTATTTCATGTCGTCCTGAAGTGGACACCTACACCTAGTTGCAGGAACAACCCCATAACTATGTGAAGAATAACTGTGTCCAAGAGGCTGTGGCTCTATCATCACTGCTAGATTTGGCCAAAACAGGAGTGATGTCTGATATTGTAAGTACAGGAACTGTGTTTAGAAGCAGAAGCTATTTTTGGACAGTGAAGCAAGACCTCTTGGACTATGAAGAGTCTCTAGGTGGCATCTGAACTTTTTCTTTGTTGTTTTTAGGAGCACATTCAAAAATAAGGGCACGCACATTGGACATCAAGCACTGCTGCTCAGAACAGGAGTCCACAGAAGGAATGGGAGCCTTTTGTAGAGCATATTTCATTTGAAGGGTGCAGAGGTGTCATGGCAAGCAGACTAGTAGCCTACAGAGCTTAAAATACTGCTTTCAACAGAATGGGGAGCTAAGCTGTCTCTCCTGAATGTGGTGAGTTGTACAGAGGTGTTGGCCCACCCCATGGGAAAGCTCTGAGGAGGAGGAGAGTGGAATGTCTCATGTACTTTCCCCATCACTTTCATAAACTCTAACGTTTCCCAGCACATGCCTCCGTCTTCCTGCATCTTTGCTCTTTACCTTCAGTCAGATATTCAATAAGAGGGAAGGAAGGGAGGGAGGGAGACTGTCCAAAGCAGAGACCCAAAGGTTTGCTGAGAATGTCTGATGCAGAGCTCTGTCTGATCAAGGCAGTGTGGGTGAACAGAGCAAGGGTTACGGGCTCCTCCTTTGGGTGCCAGCAGCTATTCAATGGCCTGTGTGATGAAGGTCAGGCCAGGTGCTCCCAACAGCCTGTGAATCTCTCTCTGTATCAAACAGGGGCTTATTTGGCTGAGGGATTGTTTTCTGGGAGGTGTGGTCTAAAGGTAGGATCAAAACCAAGGTCCTGAAGTCTTTATTTTTTTTTCCTTGATTGAGCATGTGCAGAGCAGGCAGGGGGAGTGTGAGGTGAGAAAGATGTTGATAAACCCCTGTAAGAGGGTAGCCCATTTCCTGAAGGCCACCCAAGTCCCCCCCAGCAGTGCTGGCGGTGCGGCAGCACCAGGGGCTGAGCAGGTAAAAGGCATTTGGGCCGGACACCAGATAAACAGTAACAAGCTCCAGCACAGCCACTTCCACCATAGCACAAAATAACCTCAAAACTACCCAGAAACAGTGCGACACATGAAATGGAGCAGTGGAGAACAAGGGCTGAGCAGAGGGTTATAAACATCTCCAAAGACCATGTCAGATGGACCATCCCTCCCTTTCCTTCCCAACCCCATTTTTCCCTAATGCAGGATAATTCCGAATTGCTTTTGCTGTGGAAGTAACAACATGTTGTTTTCTTTCCTATTTTTTTTTCTTGTTTGGCTGGGATATAATAAGGACCTTTCTGCATTTAGACATGAGGGAAGAGAAGGAAAACAGCCTTGTTTTCAAGATGACAGGGTCTCTTCCTCCGTTGCTCAACTGCCCATTTGCACAAGGCTTTCTGGCCCCGTAGTAGCCTGTTACCCTGGAGAGTATTGTCGACATGGGGAGGCGAGGCAGTGTTGGAAGGTAGCCTGAGGATAACAGGCGTTATAAAGAGGAATTTTTTTCCCTGCTGTTTTTGTTTGTTTTACCACAGAGGCTCAGAGGAGCTGGCCAAGAGCCTCACACAGCAGGTGCTGCCTGGGAATGCAAGGGGAGCAAAATTCCTACTAAATGGAAGCATTATTTGACACCAACGCCTTTCGCAATTTTTTCTTTTGTTTCAGACAAACTCCAAGGCCTCCTGGGCTTTGTGGTCAGAGCTGAGTTGGACTCTCCTTCAGGGGAGGAAAGGGAAGTAGTAAGGGTGTCCCCAAACATGCCAAAGACTTGGGTGACAGAGACCAAGCCTTCTGGAAATAATACTGCTGGGTTCCCACAGAAGTAGCGAGAGGGCCAAGAAATAAAAGAAAAATCCCCTTTGACTCCCTCACAGCAGTTTTATATCATTTTTTTAATTTTTATTATCTGTCTTCTTTTTTTTTTTTCTAATGAAGAAGAGATTGAGCCTGCACACCCACACCAAAATGCCTTGGCTATTTGGAGACCTCCGAGCCTCGATCCAGAGGAGCGGGTCACAGCTCTGCTCGGCTGTTTTTCTCCCTTGGCTGTTGCAAGACTGGAGGAGGGAGTCAGTGTGGCTAGGGGAACACAGACCAGCTCCCCTTCACCAGAGCCTTCCACTCAGTCCTTCAGCTCCTCTCCTTTCCTTTGGCACCTCAGCTCCTTGCCTGTAAAGCTGGTAGGAGCCACGTGGGGATGGTAACTTCACAGCATGAGACGTACAACTATTTCATAAGTGAAGAGTAGAAATACCCAGAAAGAAGGAAAGTCGGAACTTTCCAGAAATGACAGGCAGTGCCACACACTTTACATCTGTTTTTCAGTTGTTTTTTTTCTGCAGGAAGGCTGCCTCTGTCCAGATGCTCTCCTCCTACCAGCCAAACCATGGTCTCAGGCAAAAGATGTGCTTTTCATGCCCTCAGTTGCTGAAGTGAACAGCCCACTTCCAGAACCAAGGAAGATGCCATAACTGGCCATGCCTGCAGCCTTCAGGTACGTCTCTCTCATCCGCAGGCAAAGGGACTGTGTTCTTGTTTGCTCTGCGCTTTGCATGCTGGGCTCACACTCACCAATAGAGCCCTGGGGTGCTTCTCCAAGGCCAGTACTATTAATATTAATGATTTTATTGCCCTTCCACACTCTGTGGTTGCAGGGAGGCCAACAGTCCTCCAGCCTGGATGTTTTATGCAGCGCTGTATGAGACACAGCCACATTCCTTAGCTATAAGTCTTTAGGATCACACACCAGCTCTTCAAAACAAGTTCAGAGCGTGACTCCCAGCTAGACAGATGATGTAGCTCTTCAGGCCCAGAGGTAAAACCTGGGAGTATTAACAACGCTGTGACGAGGTGGTACCCACATTCCTGCTACTAACGTCACCAGCATTTCTGCCTAGCAGCGTGCAGCTATGGCATTCCTCAGCACAAGCAGCAGCTTTTCTGACTTGAATTTCATGTACTGCAAAAGATGGGGGAATCCATGTGAGCCGAGTACCTGATCCTTCCCAGCTCTTCCAATGCTATTTATTAAGTATGCTAAAATTAATGAAAGCCAATGCCATTTGGATGAAGGAGCAAGGCAAAGAGTTCAGAAAAAGAAATTGAAATGAGCCTCTTTCAGAAGGCCACTCATACAGCATTAAAATTTCTGCCCTCTCAGAAAAGAAGAAAGGAAGGATAACACTGAACAAAATTTAAAAGCTTCTGGTGCAAACTGGCACCAGCGAGAAAACTATGTCCTTGAGAAAGAACCAGAAGGACAAACTAAGGCAGTAATCTGGCCCTTCAGGATCAGGAGTCCCAGTGAATGGTATAGCCACTGAAAATTAGAAAGGATACAGAGTAAGAGTGCACAATTAATTTCAGAGCTGGCAAAACTGAGTTAATGTCATGAGAGATAGATCTATCTCCATGTCAAAAAGGAATGGGGAGAGAGTCATTAAGTACAATGCTTCTGTGTAGGGAGATGGGTGAAGTGTTCAGAAGCCCTTTGGCAAAGCTGGTCACAGCCCTTGTTTCAGCAAGGAATGCCAGTTTGGTTTTTGCATTGGCAAGTTTGATTTCTGATCATTTTTCTGAATGAAAGTATTTTGAAAAATATGTTTGAAATATCCTAGGTGAATTTTCTCTACTTTAGTGAAGAGAAAATATTCATGTGAACAATGGTGCAAAAAGTTTTTTAATAGCCAGAACTGCAGTAAAGTTGACTCACAAGTATTTTTGATATATCTGCCTTTTGTCCAGATGTTGGGCAACTCCAAAGTTTGAAGGCTGTAGCTTGCCAGGCAATGCTGCTCATCTATAAAGTGAAGAAAGGTGCAAAACTGATAGCCACTTATGAAGCCAAACAAAAGCAGATTAGAAACAAGGCACATTTTTTTAACGTGAGCTTCAAAACCAAGTAAGGTGTTGAGCCTCCAACTTCTGATGTGATCGTGTTCCCTTATCTTGGTACGTCCAGAGCTGGCTGTTTTTCTGGAAGATGCTGCAAAGCTACTTACTGGGCTCAGTACTGGGCTAATTGGCTGCAACTGAATGGCTTTGAAATATAGGAAGTCATACCAGATGTTCTCATGGTTCTTTCTGGCCTTAAACCCTGTGAATCTATGAATGAGTTTCTGAATCTGTGAAATCCCAAGTCCTAAGAATACAAACATATGAGTAGAGTTATATTTCTGGCCTCTGGAACAGCAGAAAGATATTGAATGCGCATTGTTGCGATAAATCAAAGAAGCAGCTAAATCGGAGCTGTAATAAAAGTCAACTGCAGATCTTTGTGCAGAAATCGGTCATGTGTCATGTGAGGACAAGGTTCAGAGAAGTGTTTCTCAACATCTGAAATGATTGCTTTTTGGCGCAGCCCCTTCCAAGCTCTGGGGTGGAGATCCTCCTCCGGACTTGGTCCTCAATGCCACACAGGAGCTCGTTTGACAAGTGACGATCAATGAGGCACTGAACGCTGCTGACCACAGTATAATTGAGATGAGCATCCCTGCCATGAAAACCAGCAGCAAGACATTCAAGTCAAGAGAAAGGGGTTTTGTTTTGTTGGACTTCCTTAAGGGGAAGCCTGTCAAAACTGAGGAAATTGAAATCTGTAGTCAGCAAGAAAGCTGCTCAGGCATGGTCTAAGCACGGTCACACCAAGCATGTAGCCACCCACTCCTCTCTTCTGAAAATGGAAGAAGAGCAGCTACAAAAAACAAAAACAAAACAAACAAAAAAAAAGATATTTTTGTGTCATTTAATAGCATTTTTAAGTAATCTGATTTGGTTTGGGAGGAAGTCCTCTGTATGCCCCGGAACCAGATCCAGGTGACATGAATTTGAGTCTCGCCACTGAAATGCTTTCCTGCCAAGCTCTGAGCATCTCAGTTTCCTGCCATCACCATCTCTCTCTGCTATGTCTCTGGCTGGAGAAGACATCAGATTGGGCAGGAGCGACCTGGGACCCAATGTGCCTCATCAGCACGATGTGGAGTGATTCCTAAGATGCATGGTTGACCACTGTGATGCAAACCTCCCTTCTCCTTCTCCATGCATGAGCATGCTGGAGCCTTGCATGATGGGCATGTTTAGACGGCTGCTTTAAAGCAACCCTTCAAGAAATGGACACCTTGTTTGAACGAAACAGTCAGGAAAAAAGCATGTGCTGCCAAAATTCTCCAGCAAAGCACCCGTATTATATAATACCGAGCTACGTGTGTCGTGCCGAGTACGGTATGTCATTCGCAGAGGGCCCACTGCTGCTCTAACGTCACCACCAATGTCACGCAACGCTGGGCGAAGCAACGAGCATGGCAATATCACCAAGCAACACATAATGCCAATGACAGTGGAACTAATGTAGAGCCGATTATCCTTACATTATTCAACACTTCCAATTGCTCTCTGTTTTAAGTGGCTACATGATGTAATAATACATAAATACTGTAATGAAGGGTTTATTTATAGGCATCCTCAGAGTTACTGGTGAAAGTGTTAATGCATTTTTCCCACACTATGTTCATTGACCGCAGCAGAGCAACCCATTTGCAAGGGATGGTGTCAAAAGAGTGTTCAAGCCATTCTTCAGTGGCAGGAAGAGGTGAATGGCAAATGCAGCCAGCAGAGTAATCAGCTTTAAATAGGGAAGGAAAAGAGAAGCAAAAAAGTGAAGGTGAAGAGAGGACATGCCTCACATGGAAAAAGAGGGTTAAAGCGTCTCTAAAGCTGACAAGTGCTTCCCAGCCTGGGGACCAAAGGACTCCCTAGGGCAGTAGGAGCTTGCAACCAGCTCTCATTTAAGACATGAGTGTTGATGGGCAGAGTGGTCAGAGCTTGGGTTGTGTCAAAGACAGGAATTAAAGCATCTTCAGGTCTCAGAAATCTGGACTGATGCCATTCACGCTGCCAGTGTCATAACAGCAGTGGCCTTAGTTGATCTGGTGTTCCTGTGTAATCCTTCACACGCTTCAGCTTTCCAAACTGCCCTGGAGTTGCCAGTAGCTTCCAGGTGTTTCTTCCTCCTCTCTGAGGATGGTATATGGAGAGGATAACAGCAGGTCTTGAATGGTTGAAGAGGCAGGGTTTCAGGAGGACTACATGGCATTTGCAGAGACGCCACAACTCTCCCGTTCCTACGCTCCATCTGCAAAGAGAGTTCCCTTTCACTCCGAAAATGGCAAAAACAGGAAAAAGCAGGAAGAAAAATACTCCCTTTTCCCTTGTGGGAGAAAAGTGTGATTTCATCATTGCAGAAGTGTGGGTTTCTTGGGATGTGTAGGAGAAGCCACAACTACCTGGAGAGTCAAAGTGGTAGAGATGGGATTTCTACCTCTCTGATCGATCTTCCTCCTGTGCCACATCATGTCTTGCCCCACACGTGAGCACCTTGTGTCATATGCTGGCCTGGAAAGAGCTACTTTTCAGAAGCTCACCTGCTAATTGCATTTCCCCTATTTGGGGATGAGCTTTCCCTGCCTCTGAATCTACCGGAGCATGCAGCTCATCATTCCTTGCAGGGTTTATCATGTCTTCCTGTTAATGATTCTTAGAGCAGCAAAGCCCTGGCAAGACTCATAGGGAAAACATCTAAGTTCCTCCACCCAGTTTACAACTTTCCCATTCATCTCTCTTAAAATTTGCCACCCTTAGAGCCTGAAAATCCTGCACATCAACGTGGGCTTTTAGTGCGAAGCAGAGCAAGAAATGGGCCATCAGCTTTTCATGCAAGAATGACAGCAGGAGGGGACGTACCTTCCTCCACCACACTGGCACGCTGCCGGCAAGTGCAAGAAACTGCCTTTTTTTTATCCTGTTTCACAACAAACAGAGCTGCACTGTAAACAGCATTCATCACACAGGGAGTTCCACTTAGAACTGGGTGAATGCTAGAAAAATACTATTTACAAGTCCTCCCTCAAATAAAACCCATGAGTTTATTTTGGCACAGACGGTGATTCTCCTAGTGACCGCTTCTGGCAAGCGACCGGGCAGGTACAGTGCCGCTGGCTGAAGTGCTTGGAGGATGGGGACACACTGCAGATACTTGTGTAAAGCAGAACCCTTGGAGAAATGCGTGTGCAAGCCCGTGTTCACGCAGCTCTGCTCAGCAAGGGGTTTGCATAACTGGTTTTGAGAGCTGCCCGTGGGTTCGGGACTCCTCAAATCAAAGTGGTGAAGCTCCGCAGCATGGCACAGGTAAACAGGGACACAAGCAGAAGCTCACTGAGAAGAGCACAAATGAAAAATAAAACCCCAAAACCAAGCAAATAACAAATAGTCAAACTGCAGTCAGGCTGCACAGTTTACAAGGACTGAGGAATGACCAGAGAAACTGTCCACATAATAACAGTGCATCAAACACATCTGTGAAGTTCCTGCAGCCTTTGCAAACCCAGGCCTAAATTCAACGGCATTTACTCAGAGTGGTTCATACAATTACAATTAGGTGAGCATGTAAATATCTCACTGGAACAGGACCAGGAGATGGGGCTACAGTTGCTTGGTTAATTGAGTTTGGTGAATAGTCATCCAGCTATATTTCCTCTGGGATCAACACATGGAGTGGGTCAATTGGTGCTGGAAGAATTAAGGATGGGAATTGCAGGAAGGGCAATGGGAGAGCTGATGGGGCTGGATCACTGGGGTGGGCAGGGCTGGCGTTCGGTAGGTGGCACCTCTGAGCCAGGACCTAAAGCAGGTGCCACCTCACACCCCCACAGCTTCCAAACCCTTCTTCTGACCCCATCAGAGACTTAACCATGTGCTGGCTGTAACCGATGGGTCTGCATGTGAAAGGCATTGCGCTGGCTGGAAAGGCTTCGGTTCTGTTTTGTTTGCGTTGTTCATTTCCTACAAATGCAATTACCAGGGGATAAATTAAATTAGGTTGTAACATTATTTTGAACATCTTTTCTGGTTTGCTTTACTTCAGATTTTCTAAGAGGCCAGTGTTTACAGTTAAAAGTACAACTTGGCAGGAGTACAATCAGGAGTGAGCAACACATACCACAAACAAAACCATTAAGACCATTTAGAAAATGTTTGCCGAAGACAATCGAGTGTTACAGGACTAATTTCCCACTTGGTCATCATGATCTTATGTCAACATTAACACCATTGACTTCAGCTGAGCCCTACAGGCATAAAGCTTGTGTGATGGGGTGGAAAACTGTCCCAGTTTATGATGATGTATATCGTATTACTTAAAAGACAAGTGAAGCCCAGGAGTGTGTAAGTATCCCGAAGTCTCTGGATAGAGCCTCTTTCCCACTGAAAACAAAGGCAGAGCGTCTGGGTACTGGGAGGGACTGGAATCAGGTGCCATTGGGAAGGCATGACCACCAGCAAGGCACCTTTTTGGGCTGGATGCATAGTTTAGGACAGGTTGGATGCTCTGGAGAATGGAGAGAAAGGTCTGTCTTCCTCCCTGTGCACATCCAGCCACCAATACCTCTTATTTGTCATTGCTTCATGTTTCTCCATTTTCAGAACAATATTTAACTTATTCCAGGCAGACTGTTTTAAAAGCTCCTCAAATCCTTATATTTTTTATTGTCTGTACGTTTATGGATGGAGAGATACATAAATCAGAAAAAAAGATAGGAGGTGTTTTTCAGCTGGTTGATCACTGGGGTTTTTGTTGTGGGTTTTTTTCTTTTTTCATTTTTAGAAGAGCAATTACATTAGACATTTTGTGTTGACCACTAGGATGAGTAAAACAGTTTGGGAGAGGAAAAGGTCTGTGAATATTTCAGGGTAATTAATAACAGTTAGTCCCAGACTCAGGGGAAAAAAAAAAAAAAAAGGCAAAGAAAAAGAGAGAACAGCTTTCGCCTGTTACTGATTTCCTTTTTGGTTACAGGGGCCATTGTTTGTTTTAATGACAGGAAAAGAGAGCTGTCAGAAGATATTTGCATAGTGCAAATAGGGTCACAAATCAGAGGGACCGCGGAGATCGTTTAGCAGCGAGCCAGCAGCCATCAGTGTGCAACCACCAGAGCGGGGTTGTTTGCTGGGCTATGAGGACAAGCTGGTAGTTTCTTTCCACGTGCAGTTGAGGGCTCGAGCAAATTTTGGGGAGAAGAGGTTCCAGCTCGCAGCAGGGTCCGCCAAGCTCTCGTGAAGGCGTTGCTGTTTGTTTATTTTCCTCGCTGCGTGCTTAAGATGCATTCTTTGAAACTGTAGCTGACGGATCTGTTTGTGTAGACTGCACTGCTGGTGAGTTAGAGCAGGGGGTTGTGTTCATTTGGGAAAAGAGAAAGAATCCTGGCCATCAGAAATGTTTACTATATCAGGAAATGAATTCACTACTTGAGGGTTCCAGTGGATATAAAACAAAAATTAAAACAAGAGCCTTGTATAAACCCACTTGGTATTGTCTCCTCCATAAACAGCCCCATACGTGACAAAGCTTGGAGTGAGCGACAGAGGTAGTTTTATTGGGGCATGTGGAGGGGAGTTAATTGCTGTCGTGTTTTAATTTTTTTTGCACATGTTGGTGAGTCTGAAGTGAAATCTGGTCATCTTTTCTTCCTCCCGTTCCAGAGAGAGCTGAGCCTTTGCTGAGAAATAACACTAGGCAAAATGACTTCAAGCTGTCACCATTACACAACCTAAACTTTATTTCTTCATTAATGCATTACAGAGCAAAAAAACAATGAGAGCATTCCTCTGGAATGTGTGTTTACTGAGCGCAAAACGATATGTTTACTGAAATAGCAGTTGCTGCCGGGTTACCCAGTGGGAGAGAGCTTTCTCTTTCCGCACTGGTCCCAGATCGCGGTGCCACTTTGCTCTGCAGCCTTCAGTGCTGGCAATTTCCCCCTGTAACCCTGGTCCCCGTGCAATGAGAGGCTGAGGGGGTCTCATGGGAAAAAGCAGCTGAGGCTCAGCATCGACCAGCAGCACCTTTCCAGTGGCTTCTGGAAGTCCTGGAGGAAAGGAGAAAAAGAAGGGAGATTTCGAGGCATCCCTTCCTGGAAAAAGCAGGAGTGAGAGGAGAAAGGGCTAAGCTTGGGATTTTGGGTCTGGCAGCAATGCTACTCTTGGTGAGGGAGTGGGAGAGATGCTCGGGATGGAGGACAGGTGCCAATGGCATGTGGTGAGGGGTCCCTCCCCAAAGAGTGGGCAGAGGTGATGGTCAGGGACTGTCAGAGCAGCTCCTGGGTGCAGCGGTGCTGGGGGAACATGCCACAGGAAGAAGGGTGGGAGGGCAGATGGTGTCCTTTGTGGTCACAGTAATGAAAACATCATTCCCGATGGCTGGGCTGTGATGGGAATGTTGCAAACACCCCAAACAAAAACAGTCAGGGGAGGGTAGAAAGGGAGTCAGATAGACAAAGGAAAATAAACCTTTGATGGAGCTTTCTTCATTATCCCAAGAGTCAAAGCAAGCCGTGCATGCGTTGGTACGTGCGTGCACACACAGGTGCTTACACACACACACCCTCCTACGCGCCCCGTCTCAGAAATTCAAAGGTGGTTGGATTTTTGTTGCTTTTTTTCCTCTCTATTCTACTTAGATTCAGGCAGCAAAAACAATAATCGAGGAGCTTTTCCTCAGTACAACTGCCAAGCAGACATCAGGTTGGCTGCAGCACTGTTTGGTGTGGATCCGGCTCTCCAGTGATTCATAACCAGCCCAATCGGAACAGGGTTCATCAGTGCCCCAACCAACAAAAACACAACTGCAGTGTTTTCTGTCCATTCCCTTCTCTTTTAAAGAGGAATACACACACATGCGCTGAGGAAAAACAAAACCAGAGAGTGCTTTCTAACCTGGTACAGCATATTACACTAATTAAGGGATGCTGTTACTCATGCAACATTCACGACCCTGCCAAAACTGGGAACAAACAGTCCCTACGATCTGGATAGGACTGTCTGAGCTGAACTTTGCGGAGTTGTCTGATCTGAAAAAGCCCAAATAGGAAATATCCTTCCCTGCTGGTAATTCCCTGTGGTTGGCACTGTACGGGGCAGCGCGCTCACCCTCACCTGCTTCTTGACATTCACACATTGATCTTCTTGTCCAACAGTGACTGCAGGGGAGGCGAAGGGACCTGCACAATGTCACATGTTGTCATCTTTCCACTGGTTTGCAGCAAAGACCTCGAAGGTTCTACTTTGGGTCAACATCTGCCATGGTGGGAACATCCAGGGAGGAGGTTGCACTCAAGAATCATCTCAGCCTTGGAGGTAAAAGCATCTCCTTGCTGAGATGTCCTTTTTAGTGACTCATCTGCAACCTGGGGTCAGTGGTGCAAAGAGAGCCAGCAGTATTGTCCCCAGAAACCCTTCTTTCTGAGGTGTGGAGGAGGGCTGGGAAGTCCTTCGAGGTACAGCCATGGCTTAGAGGGGCCCGGGAAGCGTGCTATTTGTGTACGTGCCATGTATGTGTCTCAGCTCCACGCTGAGGAGGATTGACAGGAGCTGCAGAAAGGCTGAGTAAAATTTTCCTAAATACCTAAGTGAAGTAGAAGCCTCCTATCCTATTTTTAAAACGTGACTGAAGCACGTGAGGCCCAGAGCCTTAAAGGTACCTCTGCAGATAGCTTCTATAGAGCTGAGCACCTAAAAGAGCTGAATACCTCCATCCCACTACCCTGGTCACCTGTCTTCCACCCAGTCTGGGGTCACCTCCCCTCCTGGTCACAATGGTTCAGCCCCCAACATCCATCAAGTTGTTTCTTCTGCAAGTCATGCAAGGACCTGTGCAGACCACTGTTGAGTTTCTCTCCTCCAGCAGAGATCTCCCCTCTTTCCTTCCACCAGTCTTACCAAAGCTGCTTCATACTTGGGTTTTGCTCCTGGCTGTGCTGCCCCGATCTTTTCTCCTTTGCTGATGCAGAAGCCGCTGCTGGGTGGTAACTCCTCTCCAGCCCAGCCAGTATCCATCTGGGACACCTCTGACCCCCTCAGCAACTCTGCACAGACATGTTGCTCTCAGCAGACCTTGTAACCCCAGCATGGGTGGTAAGGTGACTTTAGCAGTGCCTTTTCTTACTGGCCAGCAAGCTCTGTGAGCCCCAGCCCAACTGGCTTGGCCCAAAATATCTTGGGCTGCTTCCACAGCAATGAAATGTCACCTATTTATTGCTGCTGATTATTGCTAATGACAAAGGCAGGTGGCTGGTGCAGGCGAAAGTAGAATGGCAAAGCTCAGAGAGATGGGAGAAGATAAAAAGGTCAAAAAAGCAGTTATTTTAGCTGCCGGCTTTGTGCAATTTTGGGAGCAGAGGACTGTTTGCGTTCAATGTAGCAAGCACAGGTTTCAGCTGCAACAGCACACTCTTCCCACTCCATGTTTTTGCAAAACTTTCTGCCTATTTGTAGCACCTCCTGCTGTATTGCTCACGCCAGCCCTTGCTCAAGAAAGATACTGGAGCCATACGTTGGAGCCGTATGTCTCATCGGCACAGCGAGACTCAAGCAGAAGCTATTGCCAGAGGCAGAAATACTCTCGTGGATGCAGCCAGTAGAATAGGTGGAAATTTTCCAAATTTCTTTTTGCAGAGGGAACATTTTTCCCCATGAAAAACGTGGAGGGAATGAAGGAAAGGCTTAATGATGACTTTTATGACACGTCCTTTCCCATTTCTAAGTTCTAATTGTCTTTTCCTGTCTTACGATGCCCTTGTGGAGCCCCAGCTCTCTCGCTGATGTCAAGGCAGGAATAGTGAGGAAAGAAATATTGTCACCCAAGCTGCGGTGCTGAAAGCTCCTTCTTGTCAGCGCTCTGATACAAATAACTGTATAGATACCAGGACGTGCTCCTAAAGTTTCTGCCGTTGCGCAAGAGCCCTTCTGGCCTCTCAGCTGCTGTGGCAGAGCAGTGCTCTCGACTTTCCCATGTCTCTCCCAAGCAAATCCTTCCCCTGTGCACCGGAAAATGGCCATGAGGGTGCTGCTTTGCACCAGTGCTGTGGTCAGTGAGGATGGAGCAGAAGGCAGGTAGTAGAAGATGAGGGTTTGTGGAGCACCAGTGAGGGGCAGTCTGGTTGCTGGGGTGAGCACAGGCACCATGTGGCAGTCAGGCTGAAGTGACCCCCATGGGGCACATGCTTCTGGGGGGGAAGCCCAAACCAACAAATACTGCAAGCAGGATCCCTAACAGGGTAGAGGGAGAAGCCCATTACTAGCGAGATATCAGTTTAAAGAATCATAGAATTCTTGTGGTTGGAAGAACCCTTTAAGATCTTTGAGTCCAGCCCAGCACTGCCAAGTCACCTCTAATCCATGTCCCACAGCACCACATCTTCAGGCTTTTAAACTTCTCCAGTGATGGGGACTCCACCACTGCCCTGGGCAGCCTGGTCGAGGGATTGACAGTCCTTATGGGGAAGACATTTTTCCTCATGTCCAATCTAAACCTCCAATGGCACAACTTGAGGATATTTTCTCTTGTCCTGTCAAAAGCATCCTCTTGTCCTTATCACAGTGAGCAGCCCAGGAGCTCATCATAATGATGCAAGCACCTGCACCAAGGACAGGTCCAAAAGAAGTATGAACTCCTGCCTGCCCTCCCATCAACAATCCCTGCAGTGCCAGTTCACCTAACTTTTAAATGCCAGGATGTCTATTTTGCTTTCCTTCAAAGCTTCAAGATGTTGTTAGAGCCACTGGTGATTCATGGGCTTGTCTCTCTGCAACCAGTCATCTGCTGGATTCCGGGGACCACCATACATCCTTTAGGTACCAACACTTGCATCTCTTCTGATGTGATGTGGCACCAGTCCCCACACCAGGGAGCTGCCACCACTGGGAAGCCATGACCACTTCGATGAATGCCTTTGATAAATGGCCACCCTCCCACTTCCCTGCTGCATGGACCAGATAGCTACAAGCCAAGGCCATTACTCAGCGTATCATCAGGTGTGTAGCTGTGTCCTGTGTGCTCCAAATTGGCAGGGAGATAACTATTGGAAGGAAGCTGAAGCCAAAAGGGCCGTGGCATCTGGCCAAATCTGCTGTCGATTTTAAAGCTGACTCCGCTGTTCCTCCCATGGAGCAAAACAACCATATTTTTCATTTTGCGAGGGACAAAACTCAATAGGGCTTTTTTTGGCCTTTTTTTCTTTTTTTTTTTTTTTTTGGCCCTTTTTTTGGTGGGGGGTGAGTTTGCTAGGAATTTGTTGAATGCTGTTACATTATTCTTCTTGCTGTCAGGAAACAGGCTGACTGCCCTCCCAAGCAGTGAAGTTTGGCTACTGAGCATCCAGGCTACATGGGGCTTTTTGGCCACTGTTGAGGCTACTGTCTTATATGGTGGCCTATGAATGTCCTTCAGGCACTTGGTGTTGAAGAGCTTTGCCGCCAGCATCTGGAAGCTCCCCTATCGATGGGCGGTGAGCGGGTAGCACAGCTCTTGGCCTGAAGAGAGCAAAACCCTGCTGCCCTAAAACCTCTAACACAGCATATGGTTTGGTTTATGCTCTATGTGCTGCATTTCATCCTGGGAGAGTGGCCTTGAGCAGCTCAGGACATGGCTGTTGCAGAAGGTGCCTCGCTCCACAGAACCTACAGCCAGTCTTCCATGGTAGGAAAAGCAGAGTCCTGTGGTGGGAAATCTGTAAATCTGAACCCTCCTTTCCTGTTCCTTCAGTGGGAAGCACAGGAGGAGGTGTGTTTATGATGGGGATAAGCCTGCAGTATTTTATTGTGACGGGGATGAGCAGCTGAAATGGGTTGTGCAAAGGGAGTGGGAATTGGCACTTTTCTTATGCTCTTTCTTCCAAGTTACATGTCGTGATTATGCAGCTGACCCATCCACCTCCATCTACACTGAAAATCTGGTGCTTGGCCACTCGCCAGCCAGCTTCTTGTCTGTGCTGGAGCAGGTCTCACTGGGGGGAAATTTCCCCAGCCGTGGAGAAGCTGGAGTGAGGAGCGGTTTCCCCGGGTTCATTCCATTATTCATCATTATCCTCCCCTCGGGCCGCCCTGAACAATTTCCTTCCCCTCCCCTTGGTGTACACCCTCCAAATGGTTTTAGAATATGGCACTGAAAAATAAAGTTAAAAAAAAAAAAAAAACAAAACACAAACCCAAGGCATTGAAAACATTCAAATATATTGCTCAGCTCTCTCCTCCCCACACTATTGTCTTAGGATGGCTGGCGCGGGACCAGACTTCTTTCTTATTGCCAATCTTAACTACTCCACTGGGCATCGAAAAATAAAGCCCTATAAAAGTCACTAATTAAATAAGTTCTCCCATCTGACCTAATACAAGCAACATGGGAGGTTGCATGATTATTATTATTTTTTAGGTGTTTTTTTTCTCTTTTTTTCTCCCCCCCCCCCC
>JANIJG010023115.1:71977-91586 GCA_024611175.1 Megaceryle torquata
GGTAAAGAAGAAATGAAACTTTGCTTTAGGGTGAGCCAGCACAGTTTCTTTGCCACCATCTTTTTCTCCCTTTTTTTTTTTTTTTTTTTTCCCCCAGTTTTTCCCCTTGAAGCCATCGGAGACCAGTAACCCCCATTCACACAGTGCTTTTGGCATTGGTGGACTCCTCCTCACCATGCGTGGAGCAAGCTTGCAGCGGCAGGGCAGCTCTGCGTCTCAACACAGTGATATCTGAAGGTGCAGGGACACCAAGGAGAGGAAGCTGCCCATCCCTCCCCTCACCTCTCCTACCGCTGCAAGCCGTAGAAGTTGAAAGTTAAGCTTTTGAGTCAGCAGCAATTTCCACTTTGGGGCATTATTGGCTTTCCTGCAGCGCTTTTATAAGCCTGTTTATAAGACAATAGACAATGGGAGAAGTTGCTCAGTCTCCCGGTGGACACATGTTGACAATAAACCCCTGGAACAGAGGTCAAATGTGTGTTCCCAGAATAGCAGACGGTAATGCGCTGCCTGAGGAGCATAACCCCTCAAAGGAACCGATACAGAAGAGATGTCTTAATTGTCCAAGCTGTCGAGTCAGCTTGGCCCAAGAAGACTAATTTTCCAGATCTGATCCCTTTACTTACTGCGAGGATATTACAACATGTCTCTTCCATTGGTAATGCTTATGTGTATGCAAAGGGCCCTGTAGTCATAGATATAAAGCTATTTAAAATTATTTGAAGTGTGAAGAGGCAACACCACCCTGAATGTCATGATCTTGTCCAGGTGCCCCCGTTGGTGGAAAGCCTCCCTGCAAGCGAGGCACAAGAGTGAGTCAGACGGCGGTTTCACGTGGGTGGGGTGGCTCTGCACAGCAATGGGGGGAGGGAAGGAATTATAAAACACCATGTCCTATTTTTGAGAAGTTGTAACTTAGCTTTGCTTTTCCCTCATATGAAGTCTCCTTGGACAGGAAAGCATTTTTAATACATGGTTTGCAAAATAAAAAATAAAAAAATATTAATTACTGTCCAAGTGGAATTTTATTCTTTCACTGGTCACTGTGTTGGGTTTGTATGGCAAGGTTTGGGTCACAGGCAGGCTATAGGGGTGGCTTCTGTCAGAAGCTGCTAGAAGCTCCCCCTGTGTCCAACAGAGCCAATGCCAGCTGGCTACAAGATGGACCTGCTTCCGGCCAAGGCCAAACCCATCAGCAATAGTGGTAGCCTCTATGGTGATGTATTTAAGAAGGGAGAAAAAACCCTGTGCAATAGCAACTACAGCCAGAGAGGAGCGAGAATGTGTGAGACAACTCTGCAGGCACCAAGGTCAGTGAAGGAGAGGAAGGAGGCTCTCCAGGCTCTGGAGCAGAGATTCCCCTGCAGCCTATGGGGAAGACCATGGCAAGGCAGGCTGTCCACTGCAGCCTGTGGAGGTTAATGGTGGAGCAGGTCCACCTGCAGCCTGTGGAGGACCCCACACTGGAGCAGGTGGATGCCCAAAGGAGGCTGTGACCATGTGAGGTGCCTGTGTTGGAGCAGGCTCCTGGCAGGACCTGTGGCCCCAGGGAGAAAGGAGCCCATTCTGGAGCAAGTTTGCTGGCAGGACTTGTGACCTTGTGGGGGACCCAGGCTGGAGCAGTCTGTTCTTGAAGGGCTGCACCCCATGGAAGCGACTCATGCTGAAGCAGTTCATGAAGAACTGCAGCCCATGGGAAGGACTCATGATGAAGAAGTTCCTGGAGGACTGACTTCTGTGGGAGGGACCCCACACTGGAGCCAGGGAAGAGAGTGAGGAGGAAGGGGACAACGTGTGATGGACTGACCACAACCCCCATTCCCCATCTCCCTGCACCACTATAGGTGAGGTAGAGAAATCAGGAGTGATGTTAAGCCGAGGAAGAAGGGAGGGACGGGGCAAAGGTGGTTTAAGGTTTGGTTTTAGTTTCATCTCCGTGGCAGGAGGGAGGTGCGGTTGCTATCATGCAATGGCAACAATTGCCCTGTGTTTAATGCCTAAGTTCACTCTTCTTGCCTCCATTTTTCCTGGCACGTGAAGGGCGCGAAGCAAAGGCACTGCACCCTGGATGCAGTGGTGGGGGATATTACAGCAGGCGCACTCTGCCAAGGTTCTGGGTAGATCCTAGGCTCCCCTCAACTGGCGTCACAACAAATTTGTGACCAGTTCTGCCTTCTGAATGCCCAAAGCTCTGGGCCAAGGACAGGGTGGGTTTTTATTTTTTTCATTTCAGAGCCCATCAATGAGCAGATAACAGAGGAAGCAGCTGCTCTGGAAAGGTCAGGTTGGTGGGCTAAATAACTTTTCTTTTGCAGAATATCATGCCACCAAAGCCTGTGGAGTGACTGAAAGACACCAAGACGCCCATATGGTGACCACGTGGCCAAGCTAGGTGGGGTCTCTCCACCCTAGCCAGCCCACCATGGATGTGCCTCATCCAACTTGCAGACTGGGTATTCAGTTCAAATGAGCGTAGACTGGGCTGTGGAGGGTGAGAGGATTAATGGCACCTAGCAGAAAAAATGGATGTAGTGTTTCTAACCAAACCAGTGACTTGAATGTCTCCCAACTAAATTATTGATTCTTTTTGGTTACTGAATGTCTGCAGACAAATTCAGAGCTCACCCATCCAGCCCAGTGCATCAACATCTTCACAGCTACTGGCTCATCTTGAGCGAAGCTCCTTGAGGGTTTGTTTTTTATTATTTTCAACTGTCTGGCCTAAAATATATAGGAGGTAAAATAATTAATGGGTATTGCTGGAAATCCTCTTCTACCTTCATGAATTCCATGGCTAGTGGTAGGTTTTTCCTGAGGAAAGGAAGCTACCAGTGACAGTCATGACCCAAACCTCCCCTTACTAGTATAGTAACACCCGTGAAGGTCTTTTTCAAGGAACTATTTATTTTGTTCTTTTAAGTGATGTGCATGTTGCTTTGATGGGGACATTCACTTTCTTGAAGTTTTCACTATTCAGGCACGTAAGGTCCTTCTCCACTTCTGTGCAAGCAGTGGGAGAGGAAAACCCTTGTAACATCATGCATTCTAGCATAAGCAGGTAGTCTTCACAGCCTTCCTAGTTTCAGGGTCAAAACCCTCACATAAATGGCATAATTCTAGGAGGAATGGGGAAAATACCTGTTAGAAGCTCAAGCAAAGAAAACAAATAAGAGTGGAAGGTAAACACAATCTGAAGACCCAAATAAACCACTGCCCTCCATAGGGGATACCCAACTTCATGATGTCTGAGTTGGAAATTATCTTGAGCTATTTTTTCTCCATTCCCTATTAAACAGGTATAAATGAAAATGTTTGGTAGCTATTTAGACATTAATAACAAGGAGCTTGGCGTTTCTTTGCAACCATCTGGGAAGGGAATGAAGAAAAAGCAAATCAATGAAGTCATCATGGTATGATCCTCTTCAATCACAGGCATTACAGTGCACTCACAGCTCTCTCTTTTCACTTCTAAAGTGGAGTCCAAAGATATCTTTATTTCTGGGACACCATGATAGGCAAAAATCTTCTTCTACCCCACCAGTGCTTTACAAAGTTGCTTGTGAAAATTTGTAAGGGATGAGGCAGCAGCAGTCCCATACTAACTCATAGGCTCCAGATACTGTGCAACCTGAAGCTTCCCTAATTATGCTGTCCTCAACAATTCCTGACTGCACTCACATGTCCACATACTTACAGGCATGTGGAGAATCCAGGGTCATTTAACCTTTATCAAAATGGAACGTTTGATTTACAATCGGCTAGGAAAAAAATAGTTCCTGACCTTAGCGAGGCAATTCCTTTAAAGCCAGATCATGGGACTTTGACATTCAGCCTCTTGGAGAAGAGGCACAGGCATCTCATGCTGGTGGACACCTTGTTGAAAGCTGCCTTGGTCCACCACTGGTCAAGAATCAAGATAAGGGTGCCACTCAGTAATGACCTGCAACCACACCTTGAATTTTGCTCAAGAAAACACAATCCTTGGCTTGCTCAGCTTGGATGCTCCAAGCGCAAATGCTGTAGCTGCCTGAACTGAAATGGCTTTCTCCTGGTTCAACCTGCTAGAAATGACTTTGCTTCTAATGTAGCTTGGCTGATAGGCACCCATCCATGGTGTATTATTGTCCTAAAGCCTCTGTAGCTAGTCATGATATAGTGATCCCCCAACCAATTAGACTATGCTGTTCCTCTCCATCTCCTCCATTAGTTGTAAAGAAAGTGAGGAAGAGGATGGCTAAAGTTCTCTTCCACTGATCAAGTAAACATGAAGTATTGTTTCTTGTGAAGTTTTACAGTTGCTTTGAGCCCCCTGAGTTCTGACCTAAGCTGGTTCTGCATTGCCTGTCACGGGAGTAGCTAAACCTTGGTTTAAGAAAATTCTCTTTCCAGAAAACTGAGCTGGCAGCAGGGTTTCCACAGATGGAAACTGGAATGCTTCATGGGCTGTGAGCCGTGAGATATCTGGGTGAACTGGTTCCTACTGGTTCTTCTGCTGCTGCCACAAAATCACATAGTTGTCTGCTGCATTAATCCCCTTTTGGCTGAAGGCACCAGCCCCTCTAGTCTGTCCTTACCTGAGTCTCACCGCTGTCTGTTAGAAGTTATTATCTTTTTTGATTCACCATCTGAACTGCCTGGGTGGTTGCTTTCTAAGCTACTTTCAGTTCGTTGCCAACCAATCTGGAGGGGCAGCATCCTGCAGCAGGAGAGTGGTTGAAGATAGTAAGTTGTCCAGCTGGCTCAGTTGCTTTTGGAAGATGTGTGATCAAGCTGTAAATAGAATCATTTCCTGCACTTTTCTTCCCAGGCTTTATCTTGTTTATTTATGTGAAGGGTACCTGGGGAATAGCTGTGCCTGGCCTTGGGTTGACTTTGTCTGTATTTCAGCAGCATCGTGTCATTACATTGGTGCAATACCAGATCTGGAGGAAATTCATGTGGATGACCTACTCTTGATAGCCCTTTAACTATGGCCAGATGGAGCATGAGCCATTTGTGGCCACCCATTGAACAGTGAGGAGCACATGTTAATGTGCATGGCTGGGAGGATGTCAGAGCTCTCATCACAGCTCACTTGATAGATGGTTTTACTCTGTGAAGCGTAAACCAGAGAAACCAGCTTCAAAAGTGTAGGGTGTTTCTTGGAAGTCTCCAGTGCCCTGGACAGATGAGGAGCATCTCTCTGCTCCATCCTTCCCGAGACATTCAGGGAGAGTGAGGTGCTGTGGGAGCTTCAAGAAGCCTTGGGCGAAGCAGGTAAGGTACAAGCACAGCCCTGTACAGCAGCGGGTGCCCCATGTCTGCATGTTCATGGGATTGCCTCTCTATTTTTTTGTCCCTGCTTATTGTAGCTTTCGAAAACTGTATATCACCGTGCTGGTTCCCCTTGTAACAGGCAGCAACCTTTAGGACCTCAGCCATCCTCTTTGTTAGCATCTTTCCTGCAAGGATCTCAAAACACTTAATACAGGGAAATGTTTCTCTCTGTTTTTTCTCTTTTTTTACCTAGAGCCAGAGGATAAAGTGATCTTTGCAGGAACGCTTTCAAACCGAGCTTCCTGACTGCTTTTCCAGGCGCTGTTAAAGAACAGCTCTTTCATCCATCAGCCTGGCCCAGCTCTGATTCTCATGCCCATAATTTTTTTTCTTTTCAGCTTCCCTCTCAGTGTGTCATTTTAGAACTCAAGAGGACACTGAAGTCATGACTTCTTCCATGGTTTAGGCCCTAGCCTCAGGCTGAATGGGGAGAAAGAGGTCAGAGCCACTCAAAGGTGCAGTTGAAAATTCCCTGAATATGTAGCTGGGGCAATGCAAAGAGCTGAGAGATGGCCACCACCTGTTTTGGGAGGCAGCAAGAGGGTGCTGAGATGCTCAGGGCTGATGAAGGGTGCACCACTGCTGATGCACACAGGGATGCCTTCTCCTCCACCCAGAGCTGGGGACTCAGGGTTGGAAGCAGGCTGATTGGTGTTGGTGTGAGCATGAGGCATAAGGTAGCCTCTGGGCATTGTTTCTCATTTCATTACTATGTGATATAAAATGATTTTAAAGAAAATCTTGGTTTTTCATTGCCATTTACTAAAGCTGTAGAAAAGAACCGTGAGTCCCGCAGCATGTTGGGAAGATGGAGTTAGCTGATACTCAGCCACTCCAGCAACATGTTTGAGTCAACACATTTCAGAGCTTTATGTGACCTCCAGGGCCTGGACAACTCCTGCAGCTGGACCCATCACAGTGGTACATCCCAGGTGATCATAGTGAAAAAAATCTTCATTTTCTAGAATTAAGTTCCAGGATTGTCTCACTCTTAAGCAAGTTCCAGCTCTCCGGAGTCAACAGCAACCTGACCAGATCCTGCCTTCAGTGACATACAAATGTAAAATGCAGGGTTATGTGATGCTGTGCTGTGCCCCCTGGGCTGAGCTGCTCTCTTCAATGCTGCTCTTTCCCCCACCCACTGAGAGGCTGGAGGGATCCCCCACATCCCTGTGTGATGACCCACCCCCCAGTGCTGCACTGGGACATCATGTGCCTCCATGCTGTCTGGCTCCTCTGTGGCTGGGAAAGGGTTTGGATGAGATTCATTCATCGCAATCAAAACCCAACAACTACTGGAAGAAAGTTCAAATGTATGTGAAATAACTTGTCCAAAAAGCTGGCAAAGGCCGCTTATTTTTCCTGTCTTACAAGAAGTTATGCAATTGAGTGATTAATTACCCGTGGCATGGTCCGAGGGGTGAAAGACTAATATTCCTGGAGACTGCTGCTGTTGACCTTGTGTTATACCCTGGATGGGAATAGCCCAAGCTTCCCAGCAGAATAAACCTTGCCCAATGGCGAGACTGTCTTCTCCATAGTTGAGTGAAGAGGTTAAAGTTCTGTTTTTCTTCATAATTCTGTCCCTCCAGCAGGAAATAGTACCATCAAATGATTCCCACCCATCTCCTGGATTCAAAAGGAAGTTCAAGTCTTTTGTAACTCAAGGGCCCTGCCTCACCCCGCCGTGGTGGTGGGGTGGGAGCCCAGCCTTTGGCACAGGCGCTGGTGGGCAAGGGCTGAGGAGCACCACGTGTGTTAAGCGGCAGGGTGCAAGCCGCGGCCCCATGCCACTGCAGGCAGTGCTGGAAGCCACCTCAGCTGGTTGCAGTTAGCCCTGGGAGGGGTGAACCTCAAATTCAATCCAAATTTTAAATGACAGCTTTTGCCTGCACTGAATGCTCATTAACGCGCATTGTAATATTATTTCTTTCCTGGGGAAAGAACCATTTCCTGGGATGTGAGAGAAATTAATTCCTCCTGCGGTCACAGTACTCGCTCATTCATTCTGCTCATCATGTGCCACTGAAGGGTGCCACATTTCTGTGGTGCAGGAGGACATGCCTTCACAAGCACATTGCTCACCTACCCTCCTTTCTCTCTGCAGGCTGTGGAGTCTCCTTCTCTGGAGAGATTCCAAACCTGCCTGGACACTGTGATCCTGGGCCCCCTGCTCTGTGTGACCCTGATGGTGGCAGGGAAGTTGGACCAGATGATCTTCAGAGGCCTCTTCCAACCTCTGCCATCCTGTGACTCTGTGATTCCATCATTCAAGATGAAGTCATTTTCCAAGGGAAGGGCACAGCAAACCTTCAGTCATTTTAGTCATTGGCTGTGCAAGGATTAATGTGCAGCTTTCCTTCCATATAAAACCTTGCCCACTTTGTTATTAGGCCTTTACAACTGCATTCTCTGGAGCATATCTTAGCATATCCTACCACTCCTGTCTGAATTTGAAGTGTTTAGTACTCTTCTAAGGAAACAAATACTCAGTATTCAATTTTAAGCCATACTTAGTATAGGAAGGAGGAGTAGAAGAAAAGGCTTGTACAGTTTTTCTCTCTCAACTAGTGGAGGCTCCACAACCTCTCTGGGCAACCCGTGCCAGCGCGCAACCACCCTTATAGGGTAAAAAAAAAAAAAAAAGCTTTTTTTATATTCAAATGGAGTTTCCTTTCTTTCAGTTTGTGCCCATGGCCCCTCATCCTGACACTGGGCACTACTGGGAAGAGTCTAGTTCCATCTCTTCTCCTCCTATCAGATAGTTATACATAGTGATAAGATCCCCGCTGAGCCTTCCCTTCTCCAGGCTGAGCAGTCCCAGGTCTCTCTGCCCATCCTTGTATGACATCCTTGTATGCAGCTGCAATCGCTTCATCACCTTTGGGACTCTGTGCTGGGCTTGTTCCAGCACAGACATGTTTTCTGCTGGGGCACCCAGAATGGGATCCAGCTCTCCAGTGTTGGAGCACCTCCCTCAACCTGCTGGCAATGCTCTTCCTAATGCAGCCCAGGATGCTCTTGGCATCTTTGCCATGAGTCCACATTGCTGGTTCATCGTCATCTTGTTGTGCACCAGGACCTTAAGGTGCTTTCTGCAGAGCTAGCTGATCAGTTCATACTGGTGTCTAAGATGATTCCTCCCCACGTGTGGGGAGGAATCATCACATTTCCCTTTAAACATTGTGAGATTCCTGTTGACCCGTGCCTCCAGCCTCCTCAAGTCTCTCTGAGATGCAATCACCTGCTCCATCAAACACTCCTCCCCCTTTTGTATCACCCGCAAACTTGTTAAGGGTGTACTCTGTCTCATCATCCAGATCATTAACAAAAACATTCAACAGTGCTGGTCCCAGTACCAACCCCTGGGGTGTACCAGGAGTGACTGGCCTTCAGATGGGCTTCATGCCACTGATCACAACCTTTGATCCCCGTGGTTCAGCCAGCTTTCAAGCCACTTCACTGTCCATTTTTGTCATCCCTATTTTGTCAATTTGTCCATAATGATGTTCTAGAGGCAGTGTTGAAAGCCTTGTTAAAATTGCCATGAACAACAGCTACTGTGCACCCCTCACCCACTCATCTCCTGGAAGGCTGTCACCATGGCCAGGTGGGACTTCAGCCTATCAAATTCACCAGAGTGTGAGGTTTTGAGAAACTGGAGAAAGGGAACCGCACCTTGTCTCACTCCAGCCTTGGTTTTCATAATAGTTGGAGGGAAATTGGTGGTTTAGCTTTTGTTGTAATTAAGAATGCCTGTCTCCCTTCTGGGGAGTTATGTAGGAAAGGCAAAATTTACTGTAAAAGCTTAGGTACGTGTGCTAGAATTTTAGTCTCTGCTTTGGCATGGACTTAGAAAAATAATAATCATTTAAAAATAAACTTAGCTATTGTATTTAACCTTGGCCCGTGCAGCCAGTGATATTTTGTGAGACGTTCCAACTATCCACAGATTCTTTTCACTGAAGCTTCCCTTCAGGAAACAAAATAAATTAATGATACAAACAGGAAGCAGCTGTCTTTTCCTAAATAATAATTAAAATGGGGTCCCCTTAGCAGACAGGGGAATAAAGGGGAGGGAAAAGACCCGAAATGTTGTCGGTTTAACTTTGACCAGCCTTCAGAGGACAGGCTCAGAATAGCGACACAAGCTGTGAGGCCGGGAGGACTTGTTTTCTTATGAGCCATTTTTGGATTTAAAAAAAAAAAACCAAAAAAAAAAAAAACAAACCCCCAAAAAACAACAGAGGAAGGTCTTTGCAAGGGGCAGATGAGCAAGACAAAGGAATGTGTCTCTCTCAAGGCACACGAGCTCTTCTCCTGCGGTAGTATTCACATTGGAAAGAAACATTAATCATCGTAATCATTGATGCTGCTCTTCAGTAGCTTTCATCTGCTATCAGCAACCACTAGGAAATTCCAGGGTGTTCCTGAAGTTTGGGGTTTTTTTGTTGTTTTTGTCCCAGACTGTTGACTTGACACAGTTCCTTGAAATTCCACTTTAAGGAGGAAGAAGGACAAGAGAGCTGGAAACTCTTGGTTCCTTCCAGCCAGCTGGGAGGAGGAGGTGGTGACGATGAGTGTAGTACCATGCAAGGGCTCCTGCTGTGGCCCAAGGGCTTGGTCTGCCCAGATCTTACAGAGGTGAAGGGACCTTGTCCCTGTGGGCTTAGCAGTCACGTCTGTGGGTGACCACAAAAACACTGGTCAGAGGTGAGGAAACCAGGAGAGATAACCATGGCTGGCAAAAGCCACAGGCAGCACAAGAGTAGGGACTTTCTACCTTTCTTTACAACTAGTGGAAATAGTGCACTACTCTGCCCACTCCCAAACATATCACTGAGTTGCTGAGTGTGTCAGGAATTTACAGGTGAAAAAGGAGCTGGCACAATCATTGGGAACAAGCCTTATGACTCCTCCTGGTATTTGAAGGTACCATCAGATTATCATGGATACCAGTTTCTATATCCTTTGAGGTTATCCTAGGATCCTTTGAGATCTCATGTTGTAGATTCTTGTCCATGAATCAGAGTTGGCACCAATTTTAACTTAAAATTTTCTAGAACTTGTTGCTTTTAAGATGGGAAAACCATAAGGCATAAACCATTTGGACCTGAAGATTAGTTTTTGACAATCACTTTACTCTGCATGCAGTGACCCTATTATCTATACAATCTTCCTTCCATCTTTTTCTCATTATATGTTGTCCTAAAAGCTGAAGGCAGACCTAATCTCATCGTAAAACTGCAAATGCTTCTTTTTTAGCAGCACAGAGCTTAAAAGTGTAAGAAAGCTCAGACAGGACTGTCTGAGACACTTAGCAGCCTTCACTGTGTTGCATGGGAAACTTTTCCATTGAAAACTTGATCTTGAATTATCTCCAGAAAAAGATGGTGTCTTCATGGTTACCATGGAGATTCCCACCTATGTCCCCTCTGTGAGACAGAAACCTGTTGCAGGTGTCTGAAGAAAAACCTAATGTTTCAATACAAGGATTTTGTGATTCGCTACTGGAAATCATTTCACCCATGCCTTCAATTGCCTGTTCTCACTCAGAATCTCTGCTGTGATATCTACAAGGAGGTAAGATGTCTAGTCTGCATCTTCCCTGCCATGAGACACACTGGAAGGATAACATGGGACAGAGGGTTCTCCTTCATATGCTCAGAAGGAAGTCAGGACAGACAATGTATTCTGGGTAAGCACAGCTATTAAGACAGAAAACTTCAAGGACAACAAAAGGAGGAATTAATATTTCTCCAGTGGTACAGAAATGTGTCACAGGGTCCCAAGAAGCTGAGTAGATGGCACTGTGGACATCACCTTTGGATTTGTGTGCACTGGCACACAATCAGTAGGGTTGCTTGTAGTGGTAAACATTTAAAATTTTGTAGAAAACACATTTTTAATTGGTGTTTGGACTCACCAAGCACACCACAAAAAAACCCAAAAATTACAAGGGAGTCATACGTCATTTGAGGCCTCTTGGCTCCCAACAGTACACGTGCCCTCATTTCTAGTTCAAACTAAATTAATCTGTTAAGGTACAGGAAACCTAATTTCATATCTGACTCTTCTTGAGCAGACGCTGGAATAACTGAAAAAGGCAGCGAGGTCTTTATCACAATGTACAATTCAAGGGAAGTGAGAGGTATTATTCACGTGGGTGTGACCCCCTGGCCATGCTGATTCACTCTTCCACGCCAAAGCCCTCCCCGTCTTTCCGAAGCCTTGCAGCTCTCTGGGCCGCCTTTACAAGGGTCCTTATTTGGTGAAGAGGGACACATATTTTGGCCTACCCTCTTTCCTCCCTGCTAAAAGTTATTGTGGAAATGGCTCACAGAGGGGTGCTTTTTTTTTTTTTTTTTTTCCTTAAAGATTAGGCTTCCCGTGGCTAAGAATAGCTTCTGCCGTTATGTGAGCAGTGGCAAAAAGTAAAAAGAGTGTCAACAATGTGAATGTTACTGGAGGCAAAAAAAGTGCTGCTCCTCCCGTCGCAACAGCAGACCCCTTTTGGAGCTCTCCGGATGGTGCTTGACTAATTTTGAAGCTTCCTCGGTGGGATCCACAGTTGGTGTGACAAAAGGGAGAGTTAGGGCAAGCGCTTTGCATCAAGTAATCCCTGCAGTGCTGCGACCATGCTGATAATCAGGCAAGTTTTGAACTGCCACAGAGCTAGGTGTCTTGGTTTCCACAACAGATGGCTTGCTGTGAAGTCCCCAAAATCTTCAAGTGATGTGTGTATCTCAGAAGATGGCTTGTGGTGTAGCCACCCATGCTTTGCCCTCTGACAGGGAGAGAGCATGGGCTCAATGGGCTCCAGGCATACATCTTGTCTCTTTTCTTTTTTTTTCTTTTTCCCTCTTGTTTTTCCAGACCTTTTTTTTCCCAATTCCCCTTCAGGGGTCACTGCCATCCCGATGACTCTTGGTTTACAGCAGTTTCTCAAAGTCATAGTGAGAGACCCAGGACAGGAGACCTCAAAGGAGCAGCTGGGGAGATGTGAAGGGAAGGCTAACAAGGCCACTCGATTGTTATTCAGAGACTTGTGTTTCAAATACTATTTTCTGGAGAAAAGAGGTGAGAAAGGCTCTGACTGTTATTGCTACAGATAAACTCTTTAAAACGTATCACAAGTAGGATGAATAAAGTCCCAAAGCAGTTCATCTGAGATATGCACTGCCTTGGCAGATCAGCATTTTTTAACAGAGCTGCCACTAAAGACTCAATATCCACAGCCAAACTCAAAACCAAGTGGGCAAACTGGTGACCAGAGTGGAATTCTAATTTTACTCCAAACAGCTGGGTTCACAACAGTTTCAACACTGTTTGCTGAGGTGGGAACAAATGGGACAAGGCAACATGGGTGGCAGCATCCAACAACAATATTATTGCCAAACACTTTGAGAACATCAAACCCCAAGAATGATGGGCTGCTTGGGAATGATGTGTATAGCAGGCATCACAAACCCTAAGTCGTTCAACCTATTTGTCTACCAGCAGTCAGGGTCTTAAGCTGCTTGGTCAAATGTGGCCTGGAAGAAGGTGTGTGCGGTGCCTGAGCTGCGGTGAACATAGAGTAGGGTGAGGATGGTTGAGGATGGTGACCTTTGGTAAGTAACTATGGAAGAACAGGATAAAGCCATCCCTTGTGAATATAAAGGTACATAAGGACATAAAAACAGCTCTGGTGGGTCAGACCAAAGGTCTGTCTAACCTAACATCCGGACCCCAACAGAGCCCATGAGTGGAAGCCTAGGGAGAAGTAAGAACAAGGGCAAACGTATACAACACTTCCCCTCAGTCCTCTCCCAGCCTCCAACTATTTTCAGCTCAGGAACTTCCTGAGCCAGATACAGTTTCTATGTATTTAGTAACTCTCAGTGGATTTCTCTTCCGTGAACTCTCCTTGAATCCATGTAAACTTCTCATATCCACAACATCCTTTGGTAAGAAGATCCACAGATCTGCTACCTGTTGCATGAAGAGACATCTCCTTCTGTTTGTTTTTTAGCCAGCTCCTGCTACCTTCCTGTAACACTGCCTGCTCTTGTACAGGAAGAGAGAGCAAAGTCCCTGCTCCCATGCTACTCACAAACCTCTCTGAAATACCTCCCACTTATTTATTTTCCAACTTGAAGATACCTTCTTTACCTAGTAGGGACACAAAGTCATAAGGTGTAACTTGTGAAGGACTTGGTCTATTTTTATGTATGGCCTCACTTGCTTTCAGACTCCAAAGGGTCTTTGCATCTTGCAGTTGTGAATGAAAACCTCCAGCTTGCTCAGAGCAACTCTATTGCTGCAAGCATCACGTGTTGGCAGAGCTCTGGGGATATAAATAATAGCCTGAGCTCAAGTCCCGGGGAGGAACAGTTCCTAACCATGCCGTACATGTGCACAAGCCATTCCTGGAAGCCTCTTCACACTCTCTTCCTTCCTAGCACCTCCCCGACTTTGCCAGTGACCCATACTCCCAGCTTTGTTTCCAGGGGTTTTGTGAGGTTATTGATGCCTACAAGCTGAACTTCATAGACAGACCGATAGAGTTTCTGGCAGTGACCAGCAGCTCAGCCTCTCATTGCACTAGCCTGTGAATCCACTGCAAGTAGCCAGGGAAAACAAGAGCCTGCCACCTGCATAAATGTTGCTGAGCACCTACTGACAGCGTAACTTGCTCTCTGCTCCATGTCATGGTGACCTCTGAGCATGCCAGCTAAAATAACCCGATGTGTGGAACCAGGAAGAGAAAGAAAGATGCATTTTATGGAAATGCATTCAGAAAGTCTGCAAGACAAATTGCTTCAAGTGGTTCAAAAGATGAAGAAATATGACTCACTTCCAGAGGAAACTGGTTTTGCTGGGCTGAGGGCAGTATTGTGTCTTAGGGAAGTACCTGGTTGCCGTTAGGGTTTTACTGTTGTCCATGCGGATGAGTTGGAAGGAGGTTGTAGCGAGGTGGGGCTTGATCCCTTCTCCCAAGGAACGAGTGATAAGTCAAGAGGAAATGGCCTCAAGTTGCACCAGGAGATGTTTAGTTGGACATGAGGAAAAATTTATTCTCTGAAAGGGCTGTCAAGGCCTGGCCCAGGCTGCCCAGGGCAGTGGTGGAGTCCCCATCCCTGGAGGGGTTTCAAAGCCGTGGAGATGTGGTGCTGAGGGACATGGTTTAGTGGTGACCTGGCAGTGCTGGGCTAGCAGTTGGACTTGACCATCTTAAAGTTCTCTTCCAACCTAAACCATTCTATGATACTATGATCCAGTAAGCTGTGTGATAGGCCTGCAGAGCAGTGCACGGGTAGTGCTTCATGAACATGACAGGAGCTCTGCAAGTGGAAGAAGCTTTGCACACAGCTTTTGCAACCAACATCACTACCATAAGGATGCTTGGCATGCTCTGGACAGAAAAAAGTCTACGAGGCACCTTTGTCCAGGCAGGTAGGTACTTCCTGACTGATTCAGAGCAGTGGTGTGTTTAATTAAACTCTCAGCTTCCCACGAAGCCAGTGGCAGTGTTGCAGAGGCCTAGACAGTCCTTAGTGTGGGCAGCTGTGCCAGCAGAAGTCTCCCCCGCACCCCGAGCTATCGGCACTCGGCTCCTCCTAAGTGTGAGGGTTTAGCAATGTTGATCAACACTTCTCCTGTGAAACACAGCTATGTGTACCCTTGTTCATCATGGAGAGAACATTTGCTTCCCGATGTTCTTCTTTCACTATCTCCTTGCAGCAACGAGCAATTTGACTGAATTAATCTGTGGCTGTTGACAGCATCGGGTATTTTATTTCAGACCATCTTTCCCCTCCATGCATCATTGCCTGCTGAAACCAGGGTCGCTGTTGCATGTAGGAGAGCTGAGAGATGCTCTTCATGTGCAGTTCCATGGCGTGGCCCAGCCCCACCGCGCTGAGGGGACAGCAGTGGCAGGTCCTTCCCCCTTGGCCAGGCATTCAGGTTTGGCATTCACATCCACTGAGGACAGGAATGCAAATTCACCCGGAAACCACCTTTCCCTTTTAAGTGAGTGCATTTCTGAGTGAGTTTGGTATTTCCCATCTCTATACACCACATTTTTTCCACTGACTCTGCAGGCAGCGCCAGGACTTTCATCGAGAGCCTAAATCCATCAGCACACCAGGAAGTGCAGGAAGCCAAACACCCAAACTTCCCATCCCATTTTCAGCGGAGGGGTCAGAGTCGTCTCTGCCCTGTGGCGCGACAACCGATTTACCGTCATCCCTTCGCTGCCAGGACAGGAAAGCGCTCACAGACGGGCTCCATTCCCGGCGCCCCTCAGCCCTGGGCTGCCATCCCCACCCTGGCGCGGGTGCACCCGCCGAGGTGCTCCCTTTCCGGGCCAGGGGCTTTTCCCTTCCCTCCCCTCCCGCCACCTCTTCCTCAGAAGATGCTGACGGGTGAGCCGGGCTGGCTCGCACATGCCAGGGCTGGTGGCAGGGTGGCACAAAGCCTGCATTGTGCGCGCTGGCTGCCCTGCGAGCCGATCTAATTGTCTTCCCTGGCTCAGAGCAACAATTTGCTGGCAGCCAGACCTGTGTTATTATATAACTGGAGATAGTCCGACTTGTAAACAGATCTCCAGAACATGTCTCTCTTATTTTGGAGAAACAATAAACTTGGGGCTGGCTGACACCTTGACACTGTTTGCAGAGGCACAAATGGAGCCTTTGCAGGGATGGATTCATCCAGGGCATTCCAACCCCTCTTCGGGAAGCCAGCAAGGGAATCCCAGGAAAGGCAGGCGCTTTAACACCAGGACTGGAGACCTGCAGGGCTCCTTCAGCTGCACCTTGTGCTATGCAGTGAGATTACCTCTGGCTTGGAGAGGAGACGACTTCCCAACTTAGTAGCCTGGAGGAGCCCAGAGGGTTAAAGACAATGAATTTGATTTCCATGCTCCCTTTCCTTCTTCTCCTTAGCCCTATCCTATGTTAGGTGAGGTAAAGGAACAAGCTGTCCTCTGCTTCCATTCCTGAGGGAGTGCTTTTCCATGCATTACTTCCAGGCTTGTGAGGGATGCCCAAAGGCATCTTCTCCTAACTCTTGCTAGAGTTGAAGCTGAAGGCACCACGTTGTCATGGTCATCTGTGCTCCTCAGACTCCTTGGGCTTTCCTTCCCACTGGGGATGCTCTTCACTGGGTCTTGTATCCTCCTTGAGAAAAAAAAAAGCAGCTACTCTTCCTTTCTGAGTTTCATCTTTCTATGTTTCTGCACATGGTAACATCAATGGACAAAATTTCTACTCTGGAAAACTGGTTCTCATTGACTGCAGGGGACAAATTCAGTGCTGGGTTTTCCAGACAGCCCTTTTGCTGCCTGAGCCTGAAACAGGGAGCAAGGATGGGGTGTCAAAAGGAGAAATTACTTCTTGGGCTGGAATTTCCTTCTGATTTTTTTTAATGTAAAGACCTAAGAGGTTGAGAAGCAAGGGCTGCTAGAGCCTGCCCAGATCCTGACTGAAGGCAAGTGTCTGCAGTGCTGTGTAAGAACTGAACCTGAGCATCCCATCACCAGAAACAGGCTATTTACCTTGTCTAGGTCCTCCCCTTACCCTACCTTTCCTCTGCTCTCAGTGCTAAGCCTGCCTTTTCTTTCTCTTTTCCGTCTCGCTTTCCCTGGGCCTCCGAAGCTCTGGGCATCACATCCCTCCCCCAGAAAGAGGGCAGAAAAATATTGGGAGGTTGCCGGTCTATTATAACTTGGCAGCTGTTAGCTCTGTGCGTCCATCTTCCTCCGCTCCTCTCTCCCCCACTGTTAGACTCAATTTCATAAATAAATACCCTGCATATTGACGTCAGCGTAGGCCTTGAGAAATAATACTCCTGCCGCTTTCTTTGCTAAGCATGGGGAACGGAGGGTAGAGGGAGGAGAAACAGAAGCAACAACGTCTTGGAAGATGAAGTCTTAATATTCTCTTAATTGCCTCCCTCCCTTTGCAGCTCTGCCCCAGCTGGGAAGAAAACAAAGATTTCCATTATCAGTGTGCCCTTCTGGCTTGGGACAGCAGAAGCAAGTATCTGAAATTAGTGTTGTTGGGGGATTCCTTTTCGGGGGGGTGGAGGGGTGTGATGGGGAGATACTCTGTCCTAGAAGTTGGGGGGTTATCCTCCAAGGTCACTGTGCTCCTCACATGGAGCTTAAGAAAATTGTACCCAAAATGCTGTCAGAGCTTGGATTAGCACCTTGGTGAAATGAAGGAGATGGTTATGCCATCCAGGGAGAGTAGACAAAAGACAGCTCTGTCATTAGAACAGGCATCATCACTGGGGCTTTGTCTGGTCATTAAGAGATGGTTTCTAGCCACCAGAGGTGGTAAGACACTGTTGCCCTGCCAGTAGCAGCAATGAGAAAAGAAACCTGGGTGCTTTTTGGGAAGATCTCTAATAATACATGATTTATTTGCTATGTTTGTTTGCAACAGCAAGCTTTATAACAAGAACCTGCGTCTTCACTGCCTTCTTAAATCAGTTCTTTTTTGCGTCTGATCTGGGATACAAAAAAATGAGCCACACTGCTCTGGCCACAAGGTGAACCACAACAGCACAAGGCAGAAAGAAGGGTTAAAAATGAGCTGTGCTTGGAAAGAGCATCATCGCCCTTATGGTGCTCCCAGCATCTCTGCTTTGCTCCCTGGGAGATGCAGGTGAGAGATTTAGATGAAGTTTTGCTTGGTTTTAAATCATCTCTAAATGTCCCCCATGAGAGCAGTTTAGACAGTAAAGAATAGAAAGCGACCAAAGCTCCCAACAGCAACATTTCCAGCACTGGCCACAGAAGCCATGATGTAATCAGTCCTCACCTTTCACAGGGACACCTTTCAGTGCAAAGAAAACCAGAGGCCTGAGGCAGGTAGCAGGAGAGGGACAGCAAAGCAAGCATATCTTTTTTCCACCTGCAATAAAGGACATGTCCAAGGGAAGCAGACTGTACAAAACCCCTTTGCATCTGTACAAAACCCCTCCTGACCAGTCTCTAAAATCCCAAGAGGAAACACTGTGAAACAAACGAACAAACAAAACCCCTCTTTTTCATTTTTCTTAGTGCAAAAATTAAAAATAAACTGGTTTAAACCACGTATTTTTAAGTGCCTAAGTCAGCAACTCCACTTCTGAGATGGAAAATCTTTTCCAGCCCAGGTTGTCTGAGGCAGGAGATTGTACTCAAGTCCCTCATATCCCAGAGTGAGACAGGTCTTGGCCAGGACAGTGGGAATGCACAGACAGAGTCACGGAATGTTAGGAGTTGGAAGGAACCTGTGAAGATCATCGAGTTCAACCGCCCCTCCAGAGCAGGACAAAACTAGAGATCACGCAGAAACGCATCCAGACAGGTCTTGAAAGTCTCCAGAGAAGGAGACTCCACAACCTCTCTGGGGAGTCTTTTCCAATGCTCTACAACTGTCACATTAAAGTTCCTCCTCATGTTGAGGTGGAACTTCCTATACTCAAGCTTGACCCATTGCCCCTCGTCCGATCACAATGCACAAGTGAAAAGAGGTTGTCCCTGCATTCTTAATGTGCAGGCCTTATGTATTTATAGACAACACTTGGTTTGGCTGATCTGGGGGATTATTAGGTGCTTTGGCACTGCTTTGCTTTTGAACTGGAACAGCAGTATTTTCCCTCCCATTTGCACTGGTGGACAATGGTTACACAGGATGACAAGCAGCTCATTGGGATCCCTAAAAACTTAAAGAGAGGCTCCATCTACCCTGAAAAAACAGAGAAGCACAGTCTACCAGGAAATATAACCTAGATACATCCCCCCCCCCCCCTTTTTGCCTTTGATGCATCTTCAGTTCCCAGCCAGCTCTCAGCTCTTTTGGGTCACTGGGGTGATGCAAACCCCAGTAAAAATGAAGAAAATCCCAACAGCTACTGGGAAAACCCCACAAATCTCACCAAGAATCACAGGACACATATTTATCTCATCACGTCTGGAGGGCATCCATCCAGGGATTGAGGTTTCAGGGTCCTGTTTAAGGGCATCTCATGCTCTCTCACAGGTTTGGGCCCCAAAAGACAAGCTGCAGCATGCTCTGCTCCTACACAAAGAATGGTGCTTGGTGTGGCTCTTCTTCCCACCCAACTCTTACCCCAGGAGAAAAAATAAACGAAAAGTAAAAGTCAGTCTTCATATTCTGGATGGATATTTATTTGCTTAACAGATTTTCTTTTTTCCTTTTTTTTTTTTTTTTTTTTTTTTTTTGTACAAAACATCCCGCAAAGCTTTTTTTTTTTTTTTTAAAAAATTAAAAATAAGTTTCTTTTTAAAAAA
>JANIJG010023116.1:8293-52193 GCA_024611175.1 Megaceryle torquata
GGTGTTACCTGCAAACTTCATCAGGGTGCTCTTGATCCCAACATCAAAATCACTTATGAAGCTGTTAAACAGTGTTGGGCCCAATATTGATCCCTGGGGGACCCTCCTTTTTGACTGCTTGCCATTTTGAGAAAGAGTTGCTACACTGATGATCTAGAACTGGGTGGCTTTGTGCTTTTTAGGGAGAAGTTTACCCCATATCATTAGAAGCTGGAGAGGGCCAAATTGGCAGGTAATATTAGGAAAAGAAATCCTAAGAGAGAGTGCTCAGCCAACAGGCCAAATTCATTAGAGACAAATCAGAAGAAAACCAGGGCATTGCACTTACTTTGGAAGGTTTAATTTGAATTAATGAACTGTGCCTTATGATAAGGCTCAAAAAAGGAATCTGGCTGTACTATTACTTCATCTGAGGCTTTTAAAAAGTTAGCTGACCTACATATCTCCTGTACATATTGCCGGCCTTTATTTTTACTTTTTTGCTGTTTCTGTTTTTCTGCCTCTGGTTTCTTGGGTTGGTTGTTGGTACAGATTGTGGCTTTTCTTTTTTCTTTTCCATTTTTTTTTCCACTCAGTTATTAAAACCTACCCTACTTAATTTTTATCCTTTCTGCTTTGAACTTTGCAATCTGTTTTCCAAGTTGTCTGTTTCCTGGCTATGTATTATATGTGGTTTCACTGCCATGCAAACAGCCATGGAAATAGGTGACTTGGACTAATTATATCCAATCAGAATGTCCAACACACAAGCTGCTTCATCAGCTGGCTGCATGAAATGGTACTGTGGCATCAGGATTATGACAGTTGACTTTCAAGGAGCAACTGATAGCTTTGCCAGCAGCTGCTGGAGCACATTACAGGGCAGTAGTTGGAAAGTCTGGGGTCATGCAGATTTATCCACTCCCACAGCATTTCTCTACTGCTCTGCACATTACTCTCAGCTTTCAAACCTCCCTGAGAATGCAGAGCTACCTTGGGGAGGAAAGATATTAAACATATTTTTATTGCCACTGTAAGTGAAAATTCCAAATGTTACTTTTCTTTCTTTACAAGTGTGTTTTGTTCAAACTTTGATAAAATTTTACAGAAAAAAAAAACCCAACCAAACCAAACAACAAAAAACCCCAAACAATTAAACCTTTCTTCATCTTTATACACAGTAAGAAATTAATTTCTTATATGCATTCTGTGCTAGCACTTATTCATAGATATGTACACATGCTTATGTACACTCATAAATATGGATCACTTAACAAGTCACTGAAACACAGCCACTTTAACAGTGCAGAAACACTCTGCAATGATATTTTAGGATGGAAAACTAAGGCAGAAGGGGAACTGCTAGGACAGTTACAGTCAGAATGTATCCATTTTAAGCTACAGTCAGAATGTTATTATCTAACCTGAAATCAGCGAGACTGTGAAGACTAGTATCTCTGCTTTTAGGAACAGGGGCCTGTTAAAACACAAACACAGAAGAACATTATAAACTGAACCCATTTTCCACAAAACTACATTTCTCTGTGTTTATTCACCTGAGGAAGTGTACTTGAAATTAAAGAGAGAGAGCAAAGCAAGAGGAAAAAAGGGCAATACATGGAACTGAGAGGCAGTGGGAGAAGGCAGAAAACTTTATGTATTATATGTATACATGGAGAGGCGAGAGAAAAGAGATTAACATTCCAAACCCATACTGTATTTTGTAATCAGCTTTTCTATTCAGCTATCTACAGTGACTGGAAGGCAAAATGAAAATTTATACCACTTGTATCTCCTACCTTGTCATTGCTGGTATGTTGGAAATAAGACAGGACAGTAGCTATAACTCTCCTGTATAGGACAGGTACCCTGTCTGGTTACACAAAGATGCTGCCTGCATCTTAGGTCTTAATCAGCAACACACACTAATGCAAGTATTATGTGTAATGCATTAACTGCATATCTGTTTCTGTAGGTTAAGCTGTTTCTTGTATGTCCTCCTTTTCCCCTCATCAATTTCCATGCTCACTTTTAATGTTTTTAAAGTTTGCTCTACAACATTTTGCGCCATCTTCCATCTATATATTAAATAAAATTGATGTGCAGGCAATACAGTCAATTCATTCAACAGTTCCAAAAATGCACTCTGCAAAGGCCACATACATCTTAAGAGGGTGCCACAGTCAAGGTACAATCAAGATAGGGGAGAATAGGTCTGAAAAATGTTGGGGTGCAAGGTCTGAAAAATGTTGGGGTGCAAGTGATCTAAGACAACCATGTTGATGTTGAAAATGTTCATCTGATTAGGTTTCAGGAAGGGAGAAAATGAAGGATGATATGATTAGCAATGGTAACTGGGATTCTGTCCTGAGCTACCGGGATCAGTGGTTTTGCACTGGGGATCAGATTATTGGAACGCTTTTTTTTTTCAGAAAATTAAATAAATTGACTTATTGGTAAAAATATTGGCAAAGTTTCACAGAATCACAGAATCACTGGAGATGGAAGGGGTGTCTAGAGATCATCTAGTTCAAACCCTCCCACACCAAAGCAGGTTTGCCTAGAGCACCTTACAGAGGATTGCATCCAAGAAGGTTTTTAAAGTCTCCAGAGAAGGAGACTCCACAGCCTCTGAGGGCAGCCTGTTCCAATGCTTTACCACTCTCAAAGTAAAGAAGTTTTTCCTCATATTTAGATGAAACTTCCTCAGTTCCAGCTTGTGCCCATTGCCCCTTGTCCTGTCACTGAACATTACTGAAAAGAGGCTGGCTCCATCCTCTGGACACCCACCATTTAGATATTTATAGACATTTACAAGGTGGTATCTCAGTCTTGTCTTCTCCAGCCTCTCACAGCCTTCTCCCAGATCTCTCAACCTTTCATCTTAAGAGAGATGCTCTAGTTCCCCAATCACCTTTATTGCCCTCTCTCCTGTAGTTCCCTGTCTCTCTTGAACTGGAGAGCCCGTAATTGCACAAAGTATTCCATATGTGGCCACACCAGGACAGAATAGAGGGGTATGGATGACGCCCCTTGTCTTACTGGCCACATCTCTTTTTGTTTCATGCAATATAGACAAAAAGAAAAGAAAAAAAAAAAAGAAAAAAAAAGAAACTAAAGGAAAAATAAATATCAGAATAAATATCAGTAACATTAGAAACATCTACATTTATTGGATGAGACCAAAAGTCCATGTAACAAAGTATCCTTCATTCAGGCTAAGTCAATAGCAGATGACTGATGTAAATAGTACAGTAATAGGATAAATACATAGTAATACATGCCCCAATATTTCCCAGATTCTAGCTGTCCATGACTTGGGAAGTAAACGAGAGAGAAATGGGAAAGTATAGCTAATAAAGTACACTAGAGAAAAACTTAAAATTAAAAAGTTAATAAATATAAAATAGACACTTCTTAATATTAGTTACTTCAGAGCACACATAGAAGTAGTACATAATGACACAAGACCATTACATCTCAAGAAGATCGTATTTATTACAGACCTATTAGCTATGGTAGGAATCTCATTATCCTCCATGAAAATGTTGAAGTGGCTGGTTTTGAATATTATAGCTTCTGTTCTTCTAAAGCAATGAAGGTTTTGGATAGAATGCCTTCAAGAAAGGATGATAGTATGGGATGCAGAGGGGGACGGTATGACAGTTAATAGTAGAGATATTAACTACTGCTGTAATCCTCTATCTTTCTGGGTTGTTTTGGTTGTTTTGTTTTTTGTTTGGTTGGGTTTGTTTGGTTTTGTTTGTTTTTTGTTGTTGTTGTTTGTTGGTTTGGTTTTGTTGTTTGTTTTAGGACAGTATAACCTGTTTTTACCCTAAAATATCTATTCTCAAAAAAATATAAAAATCCTCCAAACTATTTCTTTGGACTATACACAGTAATAATATCATTACTACCATTATAAAAAAAAATTATTTACTCTGTACTCTTTATCTACATATATTAGCATGTGTGTTATTGAAAATACATGAACAATGTTGAATGTGTGGAATTCTATGTTAAGATGATACTATATTTTCAAATTATGGAAATAGAAATAATTATATTTTTCTCCAAAATTATTATTTCATAGCCTATTTACACTAGAGGGAATGATCACAGAGGAAGAAAAATATTTCTAATAACATGGTGGATGGATGTCCTTGACTCATAGCTCCACTGACATTCCCCCTCAATCTCCCTGCTTCTCCTTCTGAATATAAATCAATGTTTGGATTTGTGAATAATTCACATGCATAAGACCTTATTCAGTATCAGATTTTGGCCACAGGTTGATGCATCACTTAATTCCACCTGTACTACACAAACAATAGTGTACAAAGCCTCCATACACTACATCTTGGGAAAAATGAAAGCTAGAAAGTCTATCAATAAAGAGTTTTGATTTTCAGCCAGTATGCCCAGTTGTGTGATCCTTTATACTGACTATAACTCTCCTCGTTTTACAGAAATCAAATAAAGATATGTATCTTTGAATAAAATATTCCTCTATTCTGTCTGGAAAAAGAAAATGGAATAGGGCTGGTGGCTTTTATCAACTTCTTCCTGAAAAATTCAGCAAAACAGCAATCAAAGGCTAGCAAACTGGTAAATGTCCCTTAACTTTAAAAAAGTTCCTTCATTATTTGTTGCTCCTGAGCTCAGCAAGGAAACAGAGCATATATTCCACAGTCTTTATTTCACATTTCTACTCTAATAAGCCCTAGCCCAACTCACTGGCTTATTTATATTATTGTGATTTATTTATAATTTCCACAACAACTAGGCTGAATTTAGCAAGCAATTTGGTGCAAATACGTGGATCAGTAGATCAATGCAGGTTGTGCTGAGGCATCTTACATATCCTGCTACACAGGGCTCTGGGAGTTCAATTCAGATTGGATTTCATCTTCCAAGGAAAGGATTTCAGCTACTTATGATGCAAAGCTTGCTGAAGGGAAAAGATAGTAACATGTACTGGAGGTCTTGGTCATGATGCATCCCACCCCATGGTTTGGATCTTAATTTCCTTATTAAGCATTGGAGCACTTTTTGAAAAAAGCTTTGGTTATAAAGGACATGTATAGACCTAAGGTACTTAATGACTTCTTTGCTTCAGTCTTTACTGGTAAGACTGACACTGAGCAATCCCAAGCCCCTGAGACCAGTGAGAAATTCTGGTGGAAGGTAAGCTAGCCCTCAGTAGTTGAAGATTGTGTTGGGGCCATTAGACAGGACAAACACAAGTCCTGATGGGACAAACACAAGGACCTGATGAGATGGGATGTATCCATAGCTGCTGAGTGAGCTAAGCCATATCAATGTGACACCACTACAGATAAACTTAGAAAGGTCATGGTGATGATATGAAGTTCCTGAGGACTGGAAGAAAGTAAATATCATTTGCATATTCTGGAGGGGCAAGAAGGAGTATGGTGCAGGTACATGCTGGTCAGCCTCACTTTAATACCTAAGAAGGTGAACTGATATCAGAAAGCATTTCTAAACAAGTTAAGGATAAGAAAGAGGCTAGGAGTAATCATCATGGATTTATAAAGAAATCATTCCTGCCCAACCTGAGAGCCTTCCAGAATTAGATAACTAGCTTGATAGGCAACGGAAGAACAGTTTATCTTTTGGAAGGCTTTCAACACTGTCTCTCATAACATCCTCAGACACACTGATGAAGTACTATACAGATAAATGGACAGGGAGGTGAACTGAAATGAGGCTGAACTGCCAATCTCAAAGGATTGATCAGCAGCTCAAAGTCCAGTTGGAAGCCAGTCACCAGCACTGTGCACCAGGGGTTAGTGCTGGGTCAGATATTGTTTAATATTGTCTGATAGGGCAGAATGCACCCTCAGCAGATTTGCAAACAACACAAAATTGTGCAGAATACTTGACAGATGATATGAGTGTGCTGCTATTGAAATACCCTTTGACAGACTGGAAAAATGGGTTGACACAAAACTCACACAATTCAATTAAGCAAAATGCCAACTCTTGTAACTGAAGAAGAATATCCCCACACACACCACTATACAGTGGGGTCTACCACCTTGAAAAAGCTTTGCAAAAATTGTCTTGAAAGTCCTGTGGACACCACATTAACCATGAGTCAGCAGTGTGCACTGGCAGCAAAAAAGGCCAACAGCACCCTGGCCTGTATTTGGCAGGGCATCACCAGCAGATCAATAGAGGTGATTCTTCCTCTCTGTTCAGCCCTGGTGAGAGACAGCCGATCTGCTGGATCCAGTGCTAATCTTCCCATTACAAGAGAGACATGAACATACTATAGTGAGTCTAGCTAAGAGCCACATAAATGACTAAGGAACTAGAGCATTTTTCTTGTGAGAGGAAGCTGGGAGAACTGGAACTATTCAGCCTGGAGAAGGGAACACACAGGGGAGGATCTTGTCAATGTGTATGAACACCTGATGGGAGGTGTAAAGCCATAACCAGACTCTTCTCAGTAGTACCCAGTGACAGGACAAGAGACAATGAGCACAAATTTAAGTATGATAAATTTCATTTAAACAAGAAGAATATATTTTCTGACAATCAAACACAGAAAGAAGTTGCCCAGAGAGGCTGTGGAGTTTCCATCCTTACAGATACTCAAAACTCAACAGCACACAACCCTGAGTAATCTGCTCTCACTGATCCTGCCCTGAGTAGGGGGGTTGGACCTGATGAACTCCAGATAGGTCTGAAGATGGAGATCATCTGGACCAGATGATATCACTCTTTCTGCAAGTCTGAGACTGTTCTCTGGACCCGGAGAAAATCACAAGTTCCTGTGGAAAAGCATCTTTCTGTCCTCTTGGTACCAAATAGATGTCCAAACAATCCAGAAAAGGAGCCTATGATCAGCTTTTAAGTGTCAGGCAAAAGATATGCTAGCTCACATAATCTGGTTTACCAGGGCAAAAAACATAACTGATGGACTTGCATTTAAAACTGTTAAAGCATGTACTCTACAATAGATTCACTGATTTCTATTACTTAAATTGCATGTGAGATTAACCACAGATTTCACAACTAATGCTTCTGTCTTTATGGTAACTGCTCCAAAATATTTCAACTGAACATGAGCTTGTGCTAATTGAATTGAGGTTTATGTTCCATTTTTACGTTAAATATATGTTGTGAGTAGCAAAAGTTTGTCTCTATCTATATTCAGAAGAATGTATAAAAATAGATTTCAGTAGAATGTGTTGCAATCCAGAATGAAAAGATTTTTTTTCCTGTATTAAATGTAGCTTTTTAAAAGAGAAAGCTGTTACAGATATTTGTGATTCTCTGATAAGAGAAACCATACACCATATATGCATGTTTTCTAATAAACAATGATAAAGGATGGGACTGGAAAACTTAATTTTGTTCATGACCTTGAGTAAATTTCATGGGCAAAGAATAAGTTTATCTAGCCCTTGTACACCTAAAGACTGAGATGACAACTGTATTATGAACCTTTTGGAATTTGTCATCCAAAGCTATTTGAAGTTCACTCTGAGTTGGGAATGTAATGTTTTAAAAATCTTTTCAGTGTTGGACAATATGTCCAACCTAAAGGGCAATTTTAATATTTTTTGTCCCTATGCTAATAATTTTGGCTGATGAATAAATATACAGAGAGGAAGAAAGATGTGTACAGAGACAAGACTAAATTTGAGATCATAGTTTTCTGCAAGTCACAGTAACAGTCAAAAATTTCTTCTTTGTGTCATACTTGGCTAGAAGTTCTCATATCACTGTAATGACCAGCTTTTCTGAGATGTGTTTTCCCCTACACAGGGCAACAAATGTGAGTTTTACTGGAAGATTTTTCTTTCTTAAATTTTCTTCAGAATGTCCTTCATCATCTAGATAGTATGAAGTGTTTAATCTATAAATAGAGGTTCCTAATTCTTAAATGATGTTTTGCATATTTTTTTTCTGTCATATCATCATGCTCCCATGTGTTACTGGAAATTCTATATTTTAGCTTTGCTTTTAAGTGGTTCTTATATCCTTTATGTTACTTGTAAAAACAAAGTTCATTTCCCTGTAAAATATTTTCTCAGAAGCCTTTGAATCAGCCTTTTTAATTAGGTTGCTATTATACCTTAGTGAAGTATGGCTTCTATGGCTGGTGTATTTGCTTTTTTTTCCAAAAATCACAGTATTTAGTATCATATACCACTAATGAATTGTCATGATATGTAGTCAGGTGCTCCCTTGGTGGACTGTGGAAGAAGGCTAGCTACGTGGAGTGCTGAATTAAACTAAAGTTACATGTATATCAATAACAAAATTTTCATACTCAAAAATTAATTGAAACTAAGCTTAAAATACATTGAAAATAGGAAGTTTGAGTGGATCTCAGTCTGAACTTTCTAAAAATCCGAGGTCCCAATTTAACTTCCACATTTAACTATAGAGAAAAAGGAAATTGTGCAATACAGCTCAATTCCAGGATAAAATTAAAATTCAAAACTGAAGGGATTCAATCTATTCAGGTACCATTAAATCATCATTAGTTCCCTGTAGTTATGATCAGGAATCAAGTGCTCCACATACACTTTGAAAGTAAATAAATAGAATTAAGATTGATTTTACACAGCTTTTATGAACTAGAATAGAAAAAGCTGGTTAATATTCAAACATTACCTCCTCCAAGCTCAAGATAAATGTATTTCCTTGCAAAAAAAAAGTCAAGTAGAGGAGGCAGGAGACCTGCATGGATAAGTTGTTGCTCCTGAAAAACTCAAATGCAAGAGGAAGGTTTACAATATGTGGAAAAATGTTCTGGTTAATTGGGAGGATTATAGAAATACTGCCAGAGTATGTAGAGACTCAACAAGAAAGGCCAAGGCACTCTTGGAACTTAGTCTTGCCAAGGAGGTGAAAGAAAACAAGACCTTTTCAAATACATCAATGAGAAAAGGAAGAATAGGGAAAAAGTGGGTCCACTGCTAAATTAGGTGGGAGATATGGTAACAAAGGATGCAGAGATGGCAGAGTTGCTGAATGATTTATTTGCCTCAGTTTTTACTCCTAAGTCCAGCCCTCGGGAACTCCAGTCACTGGAAGCAAGAGAGCAGAAGTGGAGAGAGGAAGATACTCTGCCTAGTCAGGACTGGGTTAGAGATCACTTGGATAAACTGAAAACACACAAATCCATGGGCACTGATGAGGTGCATCCGTGTGTTCTGTGAGAGCTGTCTGATGCTGTTGCTGAGACGCTGTCCATCATTCTTGAAAAATCATGGAGAAGGGGAGAGGTGCCTGATGGCTGGAAGAAAGACAATGTCACTCCAGCCTTCAAAAAGGACAAGAGGGAAGACCCAGGCAACTACAGACTGATCAGCCTTACCTCCATACCCAGAAAGTTGATGGAGCAGCTCATTCTGGAGGCCATCTCTAGTCACATGGAAGAAAAGAAGGTTATCAGGAGTAGCCAACATCGATTTACCAAAGGGAAATCTTGCTTGACTAATCTGATATCCTTCTATGAAGTTGACCAAATGGGTAGATGAAGGGAGAGCAGTAGATGTCATATACCTCAACTTCAGTAAGGTTTTTGATACTGTCTCCCATAACATACTCGTAGAAAAACTCAAGAAACGTGGCATGGACAATTGGTCTGTGATGTACATTGAAAACTGGCTCAACAACAGAGCTCAGAGGGTTGTGATCAGTGGTGCAGAATCAAGTTGGAGGCCTGTGGCCAGTGGTGTTCCCCAGGGATCAGTACTGCATCCAGTTTTGTTCAATATCTTAATCAACAATCTGGACAAGTGGATAGAGTGCACCCTCAGCAAGTTCACTGATGATCTGAAACTGGGAGGGGTGGCTGACACACCAGAAAGCTGTGCTGCTATCCAATGAGATCTGGACAGGCTAGAGAGCTGGGCAAAGGTAAACCTCATGAAATTCAATGAGGACAAGTGTAGAGTCCTACATCTGGGGAGCAATAGCACCAGGCACCAGTATAGGTTAGGGGTCATCCTGCTGGAAAGCAGCACCACGTAGAAAGACCTTGGAGTCCTAGTGGATAGTAAATTATCCATAGGACAGCAATGGATAGGCCCTTTGCAGACAGGAAGGCCAATGGCATCCTGGGTTGCATTAAGAAAACTGTCTGCAGTGGGTCTAGGGAGGTTCTCCTCCCCCTCTACTCTATCTTAGTAAGACCACACCTGGAATACTGTATCCAGTTTTGAGCTCCCCCATTTAAGAGACACAAGGATCTGCTGGAGAGACTCCAACAGAGAGCTACGTAGATGGTTAAGGGACTTGAGCATCTCCCCTATAAAGAAAGACTGAAGGAATTGAGGCTGTTTGGTCTTGAGAGGAGAAGACTGAGATGGGAACTTATTAATGTCAATAAATATCTAAGGGGTGGGTGTCAAATAGAAGGAGCCAACCTCTTTTCTGTAGTGCCCAGTGATAGGACAAGGAATAACATATAAACTTAAGCACAGAAAGTTTCAGCTCAACATGAGGAGAAACCTCTTTACTGTGAGGGTGACAGAGCACTGGAACAGGCTGGCCAGGGATGCTGTGGAGTCTCCTTCTCTGGACACTTTCAAAACCCACCTGGATCTGTTCCTATGTAGCCTGCCCTGGGTGATCCTGTTTTGTCAGTGGGGCTGGACTTGATGATCTCCAGTGGTCCCTTACAACCCCATACATTCTATGATTCTATGAATTTATAAATGCAGTTTGTTTTCATCTTATGCATTTTAAGCCAAATAAAAGATCGGGAATTAAAAACAGCTGTTATAATGAAGTGTAATTAAAATATATCCAGGTACTGCAGTTTGCCCTGAATAGAGGTAGTCCAACAAGATCAGGGTCAGCAGTAGATTGATGGTGAGGAGAATAGCACACTCCTAACCACTGTAGTGATTTCCTGTGGTAATTGCCAATTTTTATATAAAGAATTGCAAAACATTTTTCTCTTATTAAAAATGTTGTTTAGGTGGGAGTTGAGATCAGTTTGATGCCACACTACAGAATAAGAACACAGTAATACTGATTCTTTCTGGATGCAGATCACACAAAGAAAAGTCAGATATGACATATATCATGCATTACAGCAAGTTGAACAGATCCCCTTATATGATAATATGTTAGTAATGAAACACTATCTTAGAAAGGGACTGTAAAATTATCTATTACTGAAGGAATGGAGAAAGGAAAAAAAACAAGGATGGCTTTTAATGAACTGGAATAAACCATTCTGACATGGATTTCAGCTGCAGATGCATCTTAGAGCAGACAAGGTTAATAGTGATAATATCAGGCACAACTGAATCAAATGAAAGTCAGGAGGAAATAACTGGCATGTCAGAGATCATACTTGGTAAAGACACTTTGAAATCTAGAGAAAGACCAGAAAAGTGGAGAGTGCTTTAGAATAAATAGAAATGAATGAGAAATTTTTAAGTCAGAAATAATAATTTCTCTGCATAGTGTGATTTTCTTCGTGGCTCAGCCTATGAATTTCAATGCCTTGTACCTCTTATGAAGTCTATGCATAGAAAAACAGTAAATAGTTTAGAGAATATTTTTCATCAAAGCAGTTATATATGCTTGATGAGTAAGGATGATTTCAAAATACATTTCTATGAAGTAACAAAAATGTACAGATATATAGATACTCCTCAAGGTAACCACTAGCTGTAACCTGAGTTTATGCTCCCTTTTGTGCTCTTTCGCTGTAGTCTTTCTGAAAGCAGCATTCACTGCTAGCAATAAAGATTTTGACTATTCATATCAATTAGTGCAATGGCATGCCCACAGATTTTGCTCCCCTGGTCATCAAACCAAGCATATGGTCAGACTGGGCTTTCATAAGGAGCTTATTCCCCTGTTTCCTTAGCATGGAAACAGGAATGAAACAAAATGCAGAAGAGACAGCATGGGTCAAGCCTTGCTTGATAGGAAGGTAGCATGTAGCCAAGGCAAGCAGTAAGAGCATCACAAAGCACTCTTGCTGTGTTTTATGGACATGGTGAAAAAGACTTGCTTGTTCTCCATGCATTTTTACACTCTGACTAACAGAATTCCGTCTTCTTCCAAAAAATCCTTGAAAGTTTACATCTGAAATAGAACATCATGAAAAAGATATGTCTGCTTCTGCCAATCATCTTGGACATGTTACTCTTAATACCTCAAACTACTCATGTGCTGTATGCAACCTTGACATGTTTATAAAGCAGTGGCTTCATAGTTTCTGGTGGACTCAAACAAGTACTTTCTATAATGTAATTCACTAAACAGCAGTATATCTGACTGGTAAGGTTCTCACCATTGTTATTATCTGGTGGAGATTTTCTAATGCTCTTTGATGCTCTGAATTAACATGTTTCCTTTGCAGAAGGCTTAACATTCAGAACCTAATAGTCTATAACTCTTGCCACCAAATTACTAAAAACCTAACTAGTTTCTGCACTTGCATGTATAATTAGGACTATCACTCTCTTTAACAGCCCTCTATTAAGTAACCCCTTCTCACTTGATCTAGTATTTTTCTTCTGGGACTTTCTACCTGCTTATATAAAGAAAGTACAGCCATCTCATCAGGCTGACATACAAAGGTTGCAGGAATAACACTTGTGACTGCCATTTCATGCTTCATTACAGCTGTGCATCTCAAATCATAACACTAATTAGCAAACAAGTCTTTACTTCACCTGCCTGCATGATGCAAAATAAGAACACTGTCAGGCTGAGCACATCCAAATTAAAGTACTTTACCATACAGTTAAATGGTCAGTACAGCAATCTTATTCTGCCTGTCACAACTGTACCATTTTGCTCTTGTAAACTCACCATTTTAGATACGTTAGGATAAGGTTTATCCTGCTCCCATTTTCTCCTAATAGCACCTTTGCAAGAGCTAGTTTTACATGTGACTTGGTTATTAGCTATTGTAATGTGATCAGTACAACAGCTTCCTCCTGTAGTCTTGTATTCACCAATATCCACATATTTCCACTAACATTTTGTCAGTGACAGTTAAAATAGGTTCACAAGGATCTCATGTGTGTGTATTCATATACCAGAGAAGGAAACCATTTCTAATAGCTTTAGCTTGTACACTCACTGGAAACAAATAAGTGATTTTCCCCACATTTGTATATATTAAGAATCCTATCCAGCCTGTTACTCCATTCACCCATCCACCCATCCATCCAAGAATCTGAAACGTACCCAATAATCTCAAATAATTTACTCTCACCATGGCTGCAGACAATTACACAACTTATCACTGTCATTTTTCAGGTTAGCATTGGGGTACAGAGAGTCTATGACTTGCCTTAGGTAGCAAAACCAGACTCTGAGACAGAGCTGGGAATAGACCTTAGATTTACAATCTCATAGCCCAGTGCTCTAGCTGGTTAAATCTCTACTTCTGCTCTATCCACCACAGGGAAGACTGCAGTGCCCTGACCTGCAAAAGGAAATTTCAGGAGAAAAGTATCTCTAATTATCAGCTCTTACATGTTTTTTAATGTCTATGTTTAGAACCCATTTCTGTTACAATCACTTTCACAAAAGACTACTTCTAGAAATCTCTTGATCCCGCAGTGCTTGTGATAAAGATACAAAAAAAAGGAAACAGATTAATCTAAAATGTCAAATCCTTCCAAAAACCAAAGACTCTTTTTTTTCCACTTCAGGAGAAATACTTTCAAATTAAAGCACAACCAATATAAGAAACATTTCCATGTAGTCTTGGAAAAAAGATCATTCCAAGAGAAATCATTACTGGATGTCTTCTACTGTTTTAGAAAAATGTATAAAGCCCCTGATGCCAGCCAGAACACACAAACAAGCAAAACACAACTCATGAAATGACAATACCCTGCAAAAGTTGAAAACTGAGAATTTTTTCTTCCTGATAGTTACCTCCTCAATATTTTACGTTGAGGAATCCTCACTGTTAGGTGGGATACACTATAACAAATGATCTCTAAAGACAGGTGCTTTCTTACCCCACATACAGATAGCAAAAGTTATCTACTGTCTCCCCATACCATACGATCTACAGAAATAGTCCAGCGATAAAAAAAATGTAGGGGACTATGTCTCCAAAATACTGATGACAGGGTGATCAGAAGTCCTTTCTGTTAATGTTTAAAGTGATGAACTTTTTTCTCTGTGGCTCCATCGAGCTCTCTTGCTTCAGAGAGAAGCAGGAGCTGTACCTTTGTCCTTCTCTAACCCCTTGATGAGTTGCTGCTCTCATCTGTGTCAGGACTCAGATATACTGTCTGCCCTGCCTCAGTGCACAAGATGACAGAGGGAAGCGTAGTTTTTTGTATGACCTTATTAAGACCCCGCAAAGCATAGCACAAGTACTCTATCACAGCACCAATGCTGGATATTTTCAGGATATTGCCCTGTTGTAACTTCTGTCTGTTGCAAGAGAAAGAAATGTGGTTTCTTAATTTCATGACTCTAAGAATGGTCAAACTATTAAAACTAAGCAAAAACTCTCTCATTTTAGAAAAATCAGATTTATTAGTTATGAAATTGTATTCTAGCCATAAAATCCATTCACTTATCCATGTGACTAACACATCAAGATGGATTATGATGGTATTTGTTGTCTTTTTGTATTTTCAAAGGGAAGGATATCCACATTTGTATACCATGGATACATTTAAATTTGGATTCACAATAGCCAGAAAAAACTAAATTAAGAAAATAGGAGTGAATGTTTATTAGAGTCAATTCATAAATCAAATTATTTAAGACAGACTGTGCAATCCCCCTCTTAACTGGCTTTTCTCCTTGAAATCTATATCAATGAGCAGAAAGTCTTGTTTTGCTGCAGCAGTATCAAAGAAAAGTAGTCCAAACCCCAAGCTCCTCATTTCATAAGAGTCTTACTACATCCTAACAAGGGAGGATGAGTGTTTGCCTGCAAATGAGGCACTTAGAGTCATGTTAGTGGAAGTCACAATGGAAGTGATGTTGTCCTGAAGGTCTCTGCCTGGCCCTGTCTCAGGTAGTTTTGCTTTTCAATGAAATCCTTTGAAGTCCCTGCAATGCCATGAAGTACACTCCTGCCTTCATGCCAGTCGGTCAAACCACACAACGATGTCTTACAGCCCCTGACCCTGTGCATGTGTGCTCCCACTCCCCTTGCTCTGGGTCAAGGAACAGGCAGTCTGAACAGCCTGGACAGCACAGTCTTGTGCCTGGGACCCTGCAATGTTACCACAACATAACTGAAGGGACCAGTGATGGGGATAGAGGGAGGTTATGCTTCTTTGGCCACTTTTATAAACACTTACCTTACCTATTTGCCCCAGCACAACAGCTGGATCTGGCCAAACAGTATTTAAGATGAACAGTTCCACAGTCCCAGTGGACCAAAGTGACATTGGGCACTGTTAACTAAATTCATTACTTGTCTATTCTGCGGGAATCACAGAATGGTAGGGGTTTAGATGGAACTTCCTATGTTCAAGTTTGTGTCCATTACCCTGTGTCCTGTCACTGGGCACCAATGAAAAAGGACTGGTGCCATCCTCCTGACACCCATCCTTTAAGTAATTATAAGCATGGTGAATGCATTGTCAGTATATGATAGCAATAAAAACTTCAATTTATGATGTTCAATATGAGAACACCTCCACTAATGTCATACAGGAAGCTATTAATTATCTTCAGTGTGGTGTTCAAGGGGCCTGAGAACCTGATACAGGAGGGCTTACACTGCTCAAGCAGTGTGCAAATAAGAACAATAGCATTTCGCACCTGCAGTGCCTCATTTTGTCTGGGGAAAATGGATCCACAGGAGGCTGAAGAATCAATCCCTGTAACTATGCCTTTGAGAACAGCTATATTTGAGGTTTTTATGCTGAAAAAGCTTGATTTTCCTATGCTATACAAAGTTCAATCCTTAAGTCAAAAGTCTTGCTTTACTCACCTGTATCACAAAAATACCAGATGATGCAGTGCCACCTGATAAATGATGACAGAGGTCAGATTGCTTACAGATTTGTTCTCTTGAGGAGTTACTATCCAAATGTTGTAATTGACTCATTCCTTGAGCTCTCTTTACAGAAAGCCAATTTGCCAGTCTAGATCAAAACTACTGATTATTTTCAACAATATAATAAACAAAATAAAAATAATTTGACTGTAAGGGACACAAGTCAAGGAAAAAATTCTAAATAAAAGACTTCTGTAGCTTATGCCCCTAAATTACTGGAAAAAAAAATTGGGATAAACTTCACATCTTTGATCAAAACATTTATGCTTCTAAATTAATTTGTACTCTTTTGGGTTTCTTTATGCCATCTTAGAATTGTGTCACTGTCATAGAAGGCTGAAATAAGATATATAGTGTTTTGTTGTTACTTGCAGTTTCTGGGATGTCTTTAATGAACCATAATACGCTGCATAGATTCCAGGGAATCAAGAGAGACCTTCCTATCCACAGATCATTTACTAGGGTTATTCAGCATATTCTGAACTTTGAAAATAGAGGGTCATCTGGTGGATAAAGGAATGAAGCTCATATAATTTAACTGATTCTGAGACATGACCATAAATGTCATCAGTTAGACTTAGATTGTTAAATGGTTCCTAAGGAATTTTAAATCTATGAATATGGAAGAAATTTGTATACCAGAAATCTGTAATAGACCCAGTGTTCCTTCATTTCTGATGGTCATATATAAAAAATACAGTGCAGAACTATGGAAAAATGTATTACATTGTTTTATTTTAAAAGAAGTCCACATATTAACAAATCTATGCTTATATTATGTGAGAAACTATATATATGCAGAAAAAGACAAAGTCGCTTTTGTAACCTGTGAAAGGGAATTAAGTTATTTTGTAAAGCAGAATTCACTCATGCCATTGGTGAAACTCTCAGGCAACTTTGAGACTTTGGAAAATTAAACATTTCAGACTTGTTTCATTAATATTTTTCTATTTTTTTTCCCCATTTGTCTGATCTCACATTTATTAAGACCTTTGAAACAGTTTTCCTATGGCAACCTGATAGAAATTTCTTGAAATTATCAGTAGATCCATTCCAGTAAATTGCAGATGTAATTATTTGTAGATCTATAAGATCAAGGTCTTGACAAAACCTAACGACTGATTTATCCTGAGCTATGCAAGGTACTGACGCAGGCAAAATCTCTGAAGGCTGGAGGAAGGTAAGCCATGCTCCAGATGTATCAACTCCAGTTTCCTACATATCACCAGAGTGAGCTAAGGATATTGTTTATTCAAGAATTCACTGCTTTAATTGCACTAAGCATGTTACTCAATATAAAGTTTAATTTAGATTTTTGTTTTAGTGGTCAATCTAGCAGCACAGTATATTTTTCAAAATAAAAGGTCTATGCAAAAGGTGAGTAGGAAATGTACAGATGCTGCCTACCAGCTCTTTGGTTATACCTAGGCACTGTTTCTCTTCCATTTGCCTGCTCTCCTGTAGCACTCCATCCACTGAAGCAGAAGGGAATAAAACCTATTATGGCACTCATAAATAAAATCAGCACTGCAGTGACCAGACAAGTTGCTGCAGTTTCACAGGTTGTGTGGTTTTTTCCACAATATGTATGAAAATTTTTATCAAGGGAAAATATATTAGGACATTAATTCATTTTCACTTAGGTCAGGAGTACAGGGTTCCCTCCTTGTCTTCCTACCCTTGCATTTAATAGCTTCAGTAGATCTGGGACAGGTCCCCAGTGCACAAGTGCTGTATCCTGATACAGAGATGCTTCATCTGCTTGTCTGTACATTTGTCTCTAAATTGTGCTTGTCAACTTGTCACTTTTGACTCTAATTATCGCCTTTACAGGTTATTCAATAACCATCCTATTTCAAAACTTCCACGGACATCACCAGAACTTAAGACACCCAAGAAGCAATATTAAAAGGGCAACTCTGTAAAAAAATCTCCACTGATTTCAGTAAACTGGTATTTCTCCTTGTTAACTCAATGACTGACTCTATTTTTAAGCAATGACTCTACCCATAGCGTCACCTACATGGATCTTCTATCTCTTTTGGGTTTTCTTCTCTTCTTATTGCCTCCCCCCCACAACAACAACAATAATATTGTCTGAAGGGAATGGAAAGTGAGACCAAATTATTGACATATTTTCCTAGACAAGTTCCTCACAAGGTATTACTTTAAAAGAGGTGTAAGTAAATGTTTTACTGAAGCACTTTTGCATAAACTAGGAAAAGATAGAGTGGTTAGTTCTATGAAGGAAAATGACAATTCTAAATAAATCCATTTTTTGCTTCTTAGCAGATACCACAAATTTCTTCAGTACATACAAGTTTTGAATTTTCCCCAGAGTGTTTCAGTTTACATACTCCTTTTCCATCTTTTTTTCTTTGTCATCTTTCTTCTCTGTCAATAATTTTTTAATCCTTTCATAAAATTCCCATCTGGACACCCAAAACATCCTACACCGCTAAGTCATCAACTTGCACTTCACAAATAATGGTTTTCAACTCAATCGGTCATGCTGAATTACTGTAAGCCTACAATGTTCACAGTTGTGGCATCAAAATGTATTCACTCATTTGTTATATATTTCATGAAATAAAATAGACTGCTGCATAATGCAATGTAACTGCCATGCATCATTGTGTGCTTTATACAGATTGAACTTGTCTGAATATGGAGAGATTTGGTAAGTTAAGAGACTCAGCATCTGAAAACCGGCAAACTCATTTTTATACGCTGAAGTAATATGAAATGGCAAGGAGCAGGAAAAGAGAAACTGCAGACAGTTCTAAGGGAAACAGATCATTGTCCGTGAGCTACCCGAATCATTAAATGCATAGTGCAGATTTTGATATTTTTTCCCTTTCTTGACTGCCTTCTTGAATCTGTGGGAACTTCAACTTCTGAAGATCTGCTTTAGCATTTGCAAGGTGACTGCTCTAACCACCATGTGACAATCTCAAAGGTTCATTTAACACCATTACAGCAACCAGTAAATAATTAAACATCATGCTCTGTCTCAAAATCCAAAGCTAAAGAGACAGAGATAATAAGAGGCTCCTTGGGCAAAGGACAGAGCTTACATTAAATCATAGTGTTATATTATTTTCTAAGTAGATATTTCCTACTTTCTTTCATTTCAGCTGTTCTCTTTTAACTAAAGCACAGACACACACTTAAGGAATGTACATCCTAATGACAATAAAGTAGAAAGAAAGGCTAAATTCTGCATGCAGAGAGATTCTGAACGTTGACATTAGCTGGGTGAAGTTTGAGGGCAGATATGTCAAGGCTAATTCAGCTGACAGTGAAAAGTTTTAGTTATGCTATCTAAATTGATTCCATGCAAAATTAGCCCTGTAGATGATCCACTGTGAGCATGATTCTTTGCTGCTCTGAAAAGACAAGGTCTATATAGGTAGCTGAAGTAATTCTTCATATCTGAATTGGCTTCTGTTAAGCTGATGATCCCAGCCATGATTTGTCCTGTCTACAGAATGAACGGTGATAAATTGGAAGTGCATTCTGGTATGGACTTTGGCCCCATTTTTTTGTGGACAGGAAGTGCAAGTACCTAGCAGTTACTTTACTTCAAGAGGAAAGTCAGCAGCTCATGAATAGATAGCTTCCTCCTCAAGGATGTCCAGTGAAGTACCATTGGTAACATCATCAAAACTATCTGTACTGAAAGAAAGGTACCTTCTCTGCATCTGCCTTCCAGGAGAAGGTGTGGAAAACTGTAACATCTAGAATGATGGTTTAGAAGGAAATTAAGACCCAAGTACTGGAAAACTATTAAACAGTTTTCCAGTAGTTTTTACCCTAGGTAGATTACTAATACAGTAGTGCCAAGAAAGACAGAGGTCAGGGGATTCAATTCAGGCTGCCAGACCCTTAGAAAAGTCAGAGGCAATGAGGATGAGTGATTTTTGACAGCAAGAGGAAGACACCACAAAGATCCAGTTGAGATGTAAAGAGAAGGTAGAAAAATGTGATGGTTTTTAATTTACATTTGTCTTCAACATCTATCAAGATGAATTAGGCCAGAGTAACAAATTTTAAAAAAGATCCAATTCTTATTTTTCTCACAACTATCTGCTAAAAAATGTTGTTTTTTTTTTTTTTATAAGCTTTTGGCCTCAGGCCCAAATTCTTCATTGAGAAAATCAGAAATAAAAGCAAAATGGGATAAAAAATCCCAAACAAACAACAAAACAAACAGGACAAAAACAAATGTTACTTCATAAAGACAGGCTATTAAGGCGTACTGCAGGCTCATATGATGTTCTTAATAATAGATTAGCTGTTTTTCTGAAATGGATAAAATTTATCAAACATTTTTAATGGGTGTTTGTTCTCTGTCTATGCCAAGAACCTAGTAAGAGTGCAAGGAAGATTTCGTTGTGTTTTTTTTTTTCTTTTTTTTTCATAGAGAATTTGAAAATGTAAAGAAATATGGACTCCACATTCAGAGGCACATTTTCTATAATGAACAGAACATAATGTTCCTGTGCCCTGGGTTTGAGATGCTAAAGGAGGTGCCACGCTGCTGCTAAAGGAACAAAAGCAGATACCCTAGTTTATGGATGACAACCAGTAGTATATCTACCACATTAGAATATTGCACCTCTGGAAAAACTTGTTATAGCAGCTGCTGACTTCTGCTTTCCTTTAATTTACTTCACCAAAAGATGACAGATTGATTGCTTCGCATTGGTTATTAACTTTTACAATTCCAGCAGCTGTCATGGACAATCATGAAATTCTGAAACCTTCAATACTTCAGGGTTCTTTTTGTCTTTAAGGAAAGAGAAAAAAAAACCAACCAAACAAACAGTAACACTTGCCCTGTAAGGTAATGGCTTGTTGACAACGTGACATCTCACCACTGAGTGCACAGTATAATGGATGAGTCTGGCATTCTTAAACAATGCAATCACTGTCAGAGTGTTGACATGTCTGAAAAAAAGAAGTCCATCTAAACACATATAAATGGAAGCCATTTTCAGAATTACCTGTCCATCCTGGTAATTTATAAGTAAGGCTATCTACTGATGGCAAGAATTGCATGTCTCCTCTGTTTACAAATGCTATGGTAACCTGAGCCTTGGGGTTTAACTAAACCTGATTTAGTAGACTTGGAACTTCAGAAGCAAGACATTAGACATCTGTTTCTGCAACTCAGAAGGTCTTTAGTATGCTCAAATGCTGTTAATTCTTTTGCTTCTTCAGACATCACAAGAATCCTAACAACTTGATAGGATGCAGGGGAATATCTCTGAAATGAAGAGATTCACAAAGGGAGCTTCCTGCACAACTAGAGTTTGCTAGGTATTAACAGCAAGTCAGAAAAAGGGTATTTCCTCTTAGACTTTGTAGTTTGGTCTCCCCTTTGTTTTCATTTTTTTTTTATTACTACTTTTTTTTTTTTTTTTTTTTTTTTTTAATACTAATTTTCATTTCAGGTGATTCATGGTTGGTTTGTCCTTGCTGATAGAATAGACTGATATGCTGCATGCAATGAAATAAACAACATATCAGAAAACAACAACAAAAAACCAACAAAAAAACCCAAAACCAAACAAACACAAAACGAAACAAAAACAACAACAAAAAAAACACAAACCAAAAAAAACCCCACGCCAACAAGTGAGATGGCCAGATATCTGTCTCCCTGTTCGCAGTCTGAGCGCCACTTCTGTTTTCACTGTGTTTATATCTTCCACTGTTTCTCCAGGAATGCTCCCAGAGAGATGACAAGTCCTGCTGGGTCTCTCCTTCCTTCCTTCCTTGGGCTTTCCTGGGTCAGGAACCCCCACCTCAAAAACCTCCAAAAAGGAAAAAAATCATAGCGCTTCAGCATGGGGTTTACTGGTGCTAACGCCGCTGTCTTGCTGTTTGTGGTCTGAGGGAAAACTTGTCTACTATGAAGTATTCCCACAAGATATGATTAAACTGTTTAATACAAATTTTTTTACAAGCCTTGCAATGTGAAATATGTTTAAAAAGATGAGCTAACATTTATTTTAGATTAAGATCTTATCAAAATCTTGTAGTCTGTGCTCAAGGCATGGGGCTGTCTAGTCATTCAGATGCCTCGAAAGGAAGTCTTGATCACATTGGGGAATTGCAAAACAAAATGAAAGAAGGAATGAAACATTTAAGATGATCATTAAAAAATTCATTTAATTCTTCATTTCATTATTAATTCACTAATAAATGGAATTAATTTATTTGCCGTTAACTCTGCTATTTGCATTTCCTTTAGGTGCTCTGGATAAAAGCAGAATGTGACTTAATGCATGTTAATACAAAACATTTCAAATTTCAATTTCAAATGCTGTAGGCAGACAGTGAACTGTTCTTCAGCAGTGCTATCCAGATTTATGCCACTGGATTATTTGTCTCTCTAAACTGCTTGTTGAGGCTGGTAATAACATATAATACAGCATGAATTACTTTGAGTAGGTCAGATATAGGACAGTGGCAAAAAAGAGCACTTACATTCTAAATACATCCTTTTCTTTATAGGATACCTGAGGTTGTTTCTAAGTGATTTGCTCTTTTTCCCCTGTTCCAATATTTGGAAGACTAACACCCTACATCAAAATAGCTCATAAACTCAGTTTTCAATATTCAAAAGGTAGAGCATATTTGCAGGAGACCTATGTACATAGTCAAATTTCACACTTAGAGAAGAGAAACACAAACTGTAAATAATGCAGAGAAGTGTGAGAGCCTACATTCTTTCAGCAACATCGTTTCTCAACATTGCTTTTCCATTTTGCAATATCAGCATTGTTATAGGATGACACATGTTATCCCAACTTTAGAAAGACTTCTGTGTATGCAGTAGGAGGTGGAAGAAGAGAAATTTCAACCAGACCAAATTTCAGTTTGAAGCTCAGGCATTGACAGGTGCTCCTTCCTTCCCCAGCTAGTAATAAAGTATTCTTGAGCCTGAGCTATAGACATTATTGTTCTCTTGATACTGGAGTATGATAATGCTACACTTCTGTGGTTTTGTCTAAATGAGCTCACCGAAATCCATAAATAATATTGTCAATGATATGTGAGAAAAAATCAAGTTCAGTGTCTCTAATAGATGCTAGCTTGGCAAGTCCAATGAGTCAAACAAACAATCAATGAAAAAGGTTGATCTATGTCATTTCAATCAGGGACAAACTGCATCTCAATCAGAAAGCAAAATTTTTCCATGATTACTTCTGAAGGGACAATCTTCACTGGTAATCTTGTGCCATGTCTGTGAAGGAAATCAGTGAAGAACTACAGAATGTAAAATTCCATCATCAGAAAGTTTTACAACACTATTTATTTGAATTACATTAAAAAAACCCTGTCTTTTCCAAGAAACTGTTAAGACCTTTTGAAGAAGGCAGCCTAGCTTATTATTTTCAGTTCTGTTGACCATTTCAAAAGAGAGGAAAAGTATTTCTTGCCACAGCCTAGGCATTCAATAATGTGTACTGTTATTTCAGAAAACCTTAGGGTATGGCACACAGTTTCATAGAACAAGGGCATCAGGCCACAGTAAGATGAAAAATGTGGGGGAAAAAAAATGAAAGTAAGTTTAATTTATAAATAGAAAGGTGAAATAATCTTTAAAACTTTGTGTTGCCAGTAAAACCTATTTTATAATTGCATCATACGTCTTTTTACTATGTTACATCATATACTAAAAGGAAGAGTTAGAGGCCAGATGATAGTTGTTAGGTGAGCTTAATCTGCTCTACCTGTTTCTTTAAAACATAAAGGCATTTGAAAAATCTGACTGCAAACATTTGATATAATATCTGAAATGACAGACTAAAATTGCTTGTGCTTGTTTTCCAGCTTTTGTCTGAATGCACAAGTCTTTAAGAAATAAGACTACATTCCCCAAGGATATTCTTCAAGTGTTGCTGTTATGCTATGACAGATTGCAAAAAATTTAAAGAGAAACTGGATTCCTCCCAGGACCAAGACCATTAATGAGACAAGGAAGCATTCACCTTTTAAGTCACTTTCTGAAATACCACATAAGATTGTTTTCTACAGACTGATGCTTATTCCCTCACTTTTGTGAAATGAAGTGCTGGCTCAGCCCAGAAAGGTGTTCTGATGTGCATCACCTAACTTTTGATACAGAGTCTGGCAGCAAGGGGTTTGGACTAGATGATCTCTAGACATCCCTTCTAACCCTGAATATTCTGTGATTCTGTATAAAATAGCATTAGTGCATACGCACAAATAAAGGTCTCGATTTGTAAGTTCTCTATTCCTCATAACAAACCTTTTTTCTGTGTTTGCAGCATGTCTATTTTTGAACTCCTTGTTTCCCATCACTTTCCAGTTCCAATCTCATATAGTTTATATCTTATATTGCAGTATTTTTAAAAACTGATATTTTATCTGACCTTTCCACTGAATCCATGCCACATATCTTTTGCCTATATAACTTTCACAATGGCCTTTTGACCCTTTGATGTAATCTGACTGTGCTGATGAACTATAGCAACATATGATTTCTCCCCACTCAGCAATGCCAACTCACTCTTTGCACCTTCATTATCCTTAATGCCTTATTTATCCAAGCTGAATATTATTTTCAACTTGTGTGCAGTTTTCATGCTGAATACAGATTCAGTTTCTCCCAGCACCCTCTTTCAATTTGTCCAGTTCCAGTGACACATGAGTCTTTCTATATACATCCTTTTTTCTTTTAAGTATTTCCTCCTCCATGCACAGAGACAAGGTCTTTTCCCATTATATCAGTTGGTAATCTTTTATTTCTTCACTACCCTTTTCCATTCACTTGCTCTAGCAAAAGCAATTTCCTTTCCCAATCATCAGATAATATTTACACATTTAAATCTGTGAACATAATAAAATATCCCATTTCAGAAGCAGAGAGGCCAAATAGTCAAAATTAAGCTGTTTTGCTTGATAGGAACTTCTTTCTGTACTGTATTGTCTTTCAAACACCATTTGAGCCCTGGTTTACCTTTTCTTACTGAGCAAAGATTTTGTCTATCAGTTGATAATACAAAAGATTAAAACTTTTCATATATAGCATAGAAAGTACCTTATAAGGAGTCTCTTGGCTAGGAAGAAAACATCAATAGCAAAACAATTTATCTTCCACTCGTCACCCAGAGGCCCTTCTCAAGCACTTTGGAAACAGATCTGCAGTTCACACGTGGGCAGAGCACTAGTAAGCAGCCTCAGCACCCAGCAGTGCAAGCATGTCCAGTTAAATTGTGTATCTGTACAGGAAGGAATTTGGCAGACATAGAAAATTGTGCAGCTCTGCAGAGTTAGGTATATATCTCTTCTCTACTTTAAATCTAAACCTTAAACGCTGGCAGAAAATTTTTATTAGAGTAGAAGTCAAAGGAATTTTTTTATCCTTCCTCCCCATCCCAGTACCCGGACTGTTGTAGTGTTTGTAAGGAAAAAGAGGCTGAATAGTCTTATTTGATGGACTCTCCTAACCCATGGCCTCCTCTCCAATGCCTTCTGTGCTCAAAGCCGCTAAGTTTAGGAGCCCAGCTGGCACTTAGCACTTCATTTCCTTATTAGGCTGGAGGCAGCATGGAAACTTCTTCTCATCACTTATACTGATTTAAGCAAACTGGATCATATTCCACTTTCATGTCTCCTCTTTAATGTAAGAGTTATTTCATTCACAGTCTTGAGTCCACTTTGGAAGATTTCACAGGTCAAAATACTTCTGCACATCAAAGTAAAACTCTCCAGGCTACTCGTAAATAACTCCACAATCATAAACAGACAAACATATTATGCCACTTTGAGGACACTTTTTTTTCTGTACAAAATCTTCAGAAGTTGAACATACTTTTATATTTATCTGTTGTTTCTTGCAGAAGATGATATAGGAGAACAGAGAGATTATGATGCAGAAAATGCAGGCAAAGTTTCTCTTGGCTGATCAGGTTACTAAGGCACTATTAGATATGAGGAGGAGATTGATCCCGAGAAATCAATTGTTCTGGAAAAGGTTATATATGGCTTCAGAAAGAAAATAGGAGGAGGAGGGAAAAGCACAACAGGCAAAAATAGCTTTTGAAAAGCTGCCCTTGGTTGCCATGGTTCCTTACTTGTCCTGTCCTGTCAATAATAATTATGAATAATAATACCTATATGAGAGTCAGACATAATCACACTGCTTATTGTTAGCCTCACAAACGTTCAGAAATTGTTACTCCCACACCATACTAAACCTTCCTTTCTCCTGGAACAGAGCATAATGCCACACTGTGGGAACACTTCAAACAGGTCTTGGAGTTCCCAAACACTTTGGGATCTCTGTACTTAATGACATTCTTGCTCCTTTCCCCTTTAGGGGCCATATGGTGTGAGACACCCAGTATGTTCCAACTGAGGGCTTCATCCCTGGTCCTCTCACAAGGGCTCTCCAGAAATATTTTCTTCAAGAATGTGTATCAGGGGTCTCCTATCTCCCTAATGCAGCAGAGGCATAGAAAGAACAAGGAAGGAAAATGGTTGAAAATTGTATCTGTAAAGAAGATAAGGACATGGCATAAATAAGGGTCATGGACACAGAAAGTGTTCGTTTTCTGGGGCAAGCACCTAAGGTTTCACACTCAGTCAGGTGTTGATATCTACCTATACTGTGGTGAATCCACATCAAGTCACACACTGGCATTCCTGAGAACAGGTGATTAACTGCTAGTTTTTAATTGAGTAATAATAACCACACAAAACCCATTTGCTTGATTGCAGAAAACAGTGTATAAGAGTAATCTAGGGCTCAACTCCTTTTCTTCACACCCACACCACCTTCGCACTTCTCTCAGCTCTCTATGTAGGTTTAGAAGGTGTGACCTCAGGGGAAGGTGTCACCTCAGGAGTGTCTTGTCTTTAGCATAAACTCATATTTCCACTGAGTTCTAAGCTACAAAAAGAATCAGAAGTCACTGCATTGCAAGCAAGTGGTAGTATCTCGTAGCTTTGAGAAACAGAGCAGGTGGGTACACACTTGTCAAAGGTACTGCTTTTTGAATATCAAATAATCCATTCCTTTTTCACTTACACTTTATTAAGAAAACAGACAAGCAGCCACAGACTATGTTTACCTCCTGAAAATATTTAATTTTGAGTTATATTTTACATTAAAATAATTACACATTAAGTAAAAAGTTTATTATCTAGCCATCATAACAAATTAATAGCAAATTAAGAAATACTATAGTCATGCAAATTATTCACATTTTATTCAATAGCCTTCTTTTCCAAATCTCACACAATGTCCTGATTACATAAAAGTTTTTCCAGTGATGAAAGTTGTTCTAATATGAGATCAATGTCTTGATCTGCATGTTTCCTCCATGACACCCTTAGTGGCACAGCTGAGGCATTGTTGCTACAGTCCTTATCTTCCCCTGTACCAGAGGATCAGCGAATTCCAGACTGTTCTGCAAAGATCTCAGAAAGATTTGTAAGGCAAGGTACCAAGGGAAGACATGGAGACTTGATTATCATGCCCAAACTAATAAGTGTTTTCTTTAGTAATTTTAGATTAATTTGGGATTCTCTGAAGTAACATGATATTTCGTTGTCTGTTTTTCAATTTCCTTTTTCTTGAAATCTTTAATGATTTTATTCTCTGAAAGCAATGTGCTTTAAGATAACCAAAGTTTAGGCATTTGCAAAATTAAAAAGTGTGCCCCTTTCCAGTTATATTCTGAAAAAGTAGACTCTTTGTATTTTATACCATACAGAACAAGGAATGATTTTGGTAGAATAGGAAAGCAAAGTCTGAGACAATACCCAAACATTTTTAATCTAGCAAGTCAAAGCCTTTGATCCTAAACAGATGTTAGACATTGTCACCTGCACACTTGTGAGAGGAGACAGGAGCAGAAGAGGATAGAAGCAACAAAATATTTGGGTAGAATAAACATGATGCTTTCTACTTATGTTTTAACAACCTAACCACTCTCATGTTGTTTTATGTACTTTCTGAATTTGCAAGATGTGTTGAAAGTGTCAGCCAACCATCAAAAAAGAAATAGTTTTCAGACAGCACAAGAATGTCTACCTCAATAGGAACTTGGATCTATAGTCTGTGCCATTTTTTGCTACTCATTACATTCTCCATGATATTTAGTTTCATTATGATTACTCTAATTACAATACTAATAATTAATAGTTGACTTTATAGCCTGCTTGCAAAGCACTCAGGGGAATGCAATGTAACATAATAAACACAAACACAACATAGAGGCATATTCTTTGAAATTCATAATCAGAGGGAAATGATGCATAATTTAGTATTTGGAGTTTATTATTAGAAGGATGAGATCACCAACTTTTTTCCACATCATAGAGCCCTTGATTCAGGAACATGAATGCTAGATATGCACTCAACTAGATGTGAATTTAAGCAACACTGAAGGCGATCTATCCCCACAGCTGATAAAAAAGCATCACCTTGCATTCTGAGGTAAAAAGAGCTGATCCTCTGTTTTTCCAGATGAAGAACTTGACTTCAACTACCTTTTTTTTTCTAATTGTTAACAAATGCTGAAAAATAACTTTCTTTCCAATTAGTCTGTTCTAAAAACTCAGCTTCTAAGATATTCTGTATAACAAGCATTTTCAGCACAAAGGTTAGTTCTTGTGGAGAAGGGTTTTTATATTTCATGTATTTTTTGGATTTCAATAAATTTTTATCTATCTAAAAAAAGTCTAGTCAGGACCACTTGAAAAAAAGAGAGGGCAATTGAAGTGGACACCAGATAACCTGTCAATGCCTGTATTTCTGCCCTTTGACTTAATCTATTCCAATATAACATTTCATGTTCGTATATGACACAGGTATTTACTTTTTTTTGTACTGGGAAACAGAATTCTTCACTCTGTCATCTTAAATTCTTACTGTATAGATAGATATTGTTTGATAAGATCTTTAGGGCCTTATTCTACCTAATATTTTATGCTCCATTTAGAGCAAAAGAGTTTACTGGAGAACAAGTGATTACATAGTACACCTCACCTATCAAATTGCATCTACAATTCTGCTTTATCAGATTTTTTTAAAGAAATAGACATCTATACTGTAGACTTCTTTTTGGCAGTTTGTTTCTGACCTTGTACTGGAAGAAGATTTACAAGTAAAAATCTGTCTAATATGTTGTTATTTCTGTGTTATTGCTAATATATCATGACTCCACACATCTGATGTCATTGTGTGCGTTCGTTTGCATTGCATTTGGATGTCAGATGGAAAACTATACAGCCATTAAATGTTTTTCTTGGCAATCAGTCTTCAGCAAAGAAAAGACTGTGGTATTTCTGCTATAACTGAATTTATAGGAACCTCAGCTACCACAAGTAGTTGTGACACTACTTCACTATACCAGCAATGCTCATTGGTAAATTGTGTAGTTTGATGACTGTGTTATTTTTCTCCTGCAGTAAGCATTTCAGGTTATGCCCTATAAGTGAAAAGTACTTTGGAGGGCAGAAGGGTACAGCACGAGATTAACCCCAGGAATATTACAGAAAACAAATACCATCATTGTAATATTTTTTTTATTACAATTCACATTTCTGTGGTCTTCTAGGAAGCCTGAACTGTTTACTAGAAACAACAAAGGTGTTGTTCTTACTGACTCACCAGGGATAGCAATTTTTCCCATACTGCTTGTATGTAGCAAATTCAGATCCTGAATAATTTTTCTACTAAATCTATTATTGAAGAGAAATGATGGAGGAAAAAAAAAATGTGTGGGAACTTATTTTATTTATTTACATCAACTGCAAAGAGTATACAGGCATTAGACCAAGACAGTAAAACAGCAGCTCACAGCTAGCAGAATGAAACAAAGGAAAAATGTAGGGCTCTTCTGCAAGTGATTTGCATCTGTCTCTCATGTAATGCTTCAATTTTGTATAAAATATTTAAATACTTAAACTTCATAAAGTATAAACCACAGGCAGACTTCTGAAGAAATGTGAACAATTTTCTAGTCACAGAGTCAAGATTATGACACTAACACAGAAAAGGGGGCATATTTATTTGTCCCCCTTTGGTAATGAATGTTTTTTCTACTTCTAGAAAGTAAACCAACATTAACAGCAAATCTTGTGCATCCTCTTCCTCATGACTTTCAGTGTGTACTGCACAGAAAGTACACCACCATCTTCTGTTAAATATATAAATACAGCAATGAACAAAGGAAAAGAAAATTAAATACAAGAGATATTTTTTGGCTGTTCAGAAAAAATTCTAAATTCATACTTGCATGCAGCCTTAGGCACATAGATTCAAAACAATTACCCAGTCTGAGCTTTGATCAGGAGAGTCACCCATTGCAGAACAGCTTCATCTTTGTAGCACAAAGGTTAAACAGCAGCTGAACACTATTCAGTAAAATGCTGGCAGATCAACATCACTATGAAATGCAGCTGGTTGTACTGCATCTCAGCAACAATAAGAGACATTTAAATGAACAAAATAATACAATACACTTGTTGCAGAAGACTGGCTTTCTGTAACACCTCACAACATGGGACTTTAGATTCTTGAAAGATCATACTACATAATGAAGTATGAGAAATATATATCAAGAATAGTGTGGAAAGCTTACTAGATAACATTCTAGTGCCTTATATACTCATAAATGAGGATTAATATAATTTTCTAAAATGCTATCACACCCTTGATACCTATATACTTGTACTGATTGCTTTAACAGATACTTGGGCCTTAATTTCCTGTGATAATGGTTCCTTGCTCTAGCTGCATACTGTACGGGGATGTGTTTGCTTTTATCATGCCGGAATTTCCCGCTTTTCATCTAAAAGCCTTTCACCTTTTTTTTTTGTGCATAGTGAGAGCAGAAGAAATGAAGCTCCTACATTTCTTTCACCATGCCATTTGTCATTTTATATGTATTTTTTCAGGCTTGTTATTGTTTGGGTTTTTTTCAAAGTAATCAATCCTAATCTAAAACTCCTCTCTGGTTGTTTTCATTGACTCATTTTTCATTTTCGTTGACATTCACAAACCTACTCCAATTCTGCTCTGTTATTTTCCCACTAGAAAAGCAGCAGAGAATACATGCACAAAGACTGCACCACTGATTTATCTAACATCTCTGACTTTATCTAATGTGGTCCTTTTTCTTGTGCTTAAAGATTTTTCTGTTATTTGCCCATTGGAAGTTGTACATAGTATTAATGCTCATATAAAGCCCAGGGTCTCTGGCTGAACCCCAACACTCAAACATACAGGAAGAAGGAGCCCTTAGCTTAAAAGCCTGTAAGGGGAAAACAAGGCAAAGAGCAATCAATTTACTAACAATGCCAAGCTGGGTTACAATACACTATCCATTAGATTTCAATAATGCTTATATATGTTCTATATACCTACACCATTACTAACATAGACACATATTTCAGGGGCACAGTAAGTGGAACTAGCAAGCACAACCCTTAGGGTGTTCCTAATGACAACAGATTGAGATTAAACAATGTTTTATACCAGATGTATAAAAATATAGTTATATTGTGCTATACAGTCAAAGCTGTGCCATATGTAATGTCCTATCGAGTAACATTATTAGATATTGATTTTACAGGTACAGAAACTGCAAGCTTTATTAGTAAGTAGATTGATGGAAAATAATTGTTTGGGACTAACTTTGGGCTCTTACTGATCAAGATCTTAACAATTATAGGCACATAAAAGCAATCTTTATTAATTCCAGGAGATGTGAAGACATCACAATGAAAAAAATATTGTCTCCGAATCTAGGGGATTTGATCACCTTACATTCACCATGTTTTCTATAGGAAAAAAAAATAATGTGAAACAAAAGGAATGCAGAAAACCCAAGAATGAATGGAGGCAAAGGAAGCACTTGATTAAGTAAAAAGTCATAGCAAATTATGTATGCCCAAATTTCAAAGAGGATAAATTTGTAGAAGTAGACAGGGAAGTAAGAAAAGTCTAAGTATTGTAATTTCTAAATTAAGCTACATAGGATAAATGCAAAGGAAAAGAGAAGCCCATCAGGAAGCTTGGATTCCTATAGCTCCACTGTAAATCCTTGCTATGCTGCAGTTACACAGGCATCAGAGCAGTTCTTTCCTGTATTTAGTCAAAATCCTATCTAAAGTCCAAATACAGACAAAGGTAAATGGCTTGGGATCAAATCAAAGCTGTCAGTGATTTGCCTGTCTGCCCAAAGCATGGGCACATGTGACATTTTGATATCAGTGTGGAGATATTGAGAGGCAAAACCAGAAAGTTAGACAGATTTCTATCAAAGCCACCCCTCATGTCTTTGAATATCTCTCTCCTAAGTTGTTTTTTTTTTTTTTAGAGCTGAATAAAATTATGTGGCTCAGCATATGAAGCTTATTATAGTGCAGTGTTATTAATAGTATTTGAAAGTTTTGCTTTTCCTAGTTCACTTTTATAAAAGTTAAGACCTTTCTGGGACTTTGACATCAACACAGATATTGTTGTGTACTCAAAACAGTATTTGACAAGTTAAGATAATTCAATCAATTCATCTATTAAGCTATCATGACTTCAGGTGGTTATGTGGTGGTCTATAAAAATTTCCTCAAAGTGTGATGAAAAGTTATAGTCTTCTACCTAACATTAACTAACTCAAATGATGTTCACAACCCAACAATGATTGCTATGAAGAGGTGGCTACTATTTAAGACAAGGCTGCCAAAGGGTAGCTAAAAAATTAGTTACATTGCCTGACAAAACAGAATAATAATAATGCTACCCCTAATCATGATACTCATATAAAACTTGTAAGGGGATGTGTGACTTTTTAGCATCAGAAATAGTACTTTAACCATCCTCTCCATACAACAATGTAACAAACACCTAAAAATCAGCAGATATATTCACTGTACCTATTTTACAAACAGTATATATTTCATATCCTACATAGAAATTAAACAGGTTTCTGTACATTATCAATATAAGCCATCTTTAATTATTGACATCTTAATACATGCTCTCCATCCAGAATTACAACAGCTTACATAGTTTTCTGTTTGACAGTGAAGTGGCATAAACCTTGGGTAGTGGAAGGTGAAGCAGCACCTCTCATTCAAGAAGCCCATGGGAAGACAAGAGCTGTCATGTGCTCCAGTAGGAGCACACATAGCAGGTTAGGTGGTTCTAGTCTATTGGTATAGTAAGCCCTATGAAAGAGCTCACCTGTGTTTGTTTCACATCTCACAGGTCTTGATGCTCTTACAGCATCAGATGAGTGCTGCAGGAGGTATCGCAAGGTCTCTTTGCTGGTGCTTGATGGTAAGAGTATTGCTTCATTCTGTGGCAATCCTGGAGCAGAAGATAGACTTGTAGGCCTCTCTACTTCCTAGCTTAACATCACAGGCAAGCTTGTGATCTCAGACATCTTCAGTCACATGCTGAAGTACTTATCAATCAATGACATGATGAAGTGTTTATCAATCAGTGACAACTTGCACTGAACCCTCCAGTTTGGGTAATTTAAAGAATAAGAAATAGTGACTTAAAAACATGTAGGCTTGTGTAATGTAAGAGAGTATATAAATGTATGCTTGTTCACAAAATGGTATAAAAATGCACCACATAACTCACAGCTCAAATCATATATACAATCTGAGCAAAAAAGTTTAGTCTTTCAAAAATTCTGACAGCAGAGGTATGGTACAACTAAGTTTGGAAACACCAGGAAGTCAGTGCAGGGACAAAAACATCCACTGATGGGCAGTTACATGCCATATTAATGGCTATCTGGAAATTCTGAATAGGCATGACTTGCAAACTAGATCTTTGTTCTTAATTCCTTTTATAAATGGCAACAAAATAGAGTCATCTCAGAATGCTAAAATAATTCAGGTGGCACAGGCCCCAAAAAGTCACCAGCATAGCCTCCTGCTCAGGGTAGGCCCAGATCTTATTGGGGCTTGCACTCCAAAAAGCCTATAGCCTTGCTGGGCAGGACCCCCAAGGGATGTTTCTCCTGAGATCCAGCCTGAATCTTACAGAACTAGGGTCTGTGGTAAACAAAACAGCCTCCCACCAGGTGGGGACAGGCAACTGTTGGTGTCCTGCAATCACCCGCTCCCTGCACTGAACAAGCCCTGCTCTACCAGCACCTCCTCACAGTGTTGCTGCTTCTGCCCTGGCCATCCTGGGGAGTCCCCTAGACTCACTCTGTGTGTGCCTCTCCTCTACTGGGGCCCCAGACTGGATGCAGCAATCTAGATGGTCTCCAACATGAAATGATGCCCAGCATTCAGGTTATATCAAGATGGGATTTGTTCACGGTACAGTGAACAAAAGAATACACCAAAAATCTTTGGCTGTTATTTTCCCTATGACACTATAATATATTCTCATTTCTCATATAGTTCATAAATGTTCAAAATAGAATAAAAACGTAACAATAAAAACATAACAAGGAAAACATTCAGAAGTGACATTAATCCACCTTGAAGCTCAAATAATTTTTTCTACATATTTTTAAGCTTTCTGCAGGACCATACAACTGTCATGAGCATATTCTTTCTTGATCACAGCAAAGGCTTCTGGTTATGGATTCCAGCCCTACTTTTGACACTGGACTGCCCATTATGCTGTTCTAATCTACACTCACTGAGTACGACTGGGAACGTTTACCTACTGGGGAACATATGAACACAATACACTGGAACTGTTTCACTCTGACTCAACTGCAGCTTAAGAAAGGTCTTTGAGCAAAAAGAGACAAACATCTGACTTAATTCTACTGCTTCCTGGGACTTGTGTGAAGTATAAGAAGAAAAGTTAATCTTGTCCTTCTTAGGTATTGACAGTCCTCTTAATCCCTTTTGTGATATTTGCAGGCACTGTGGGCCAGACTTGCAAGTACTTAAGAGATTAGCTTCCACCGATTTAGGCACTGAATATGTTTGAGAACCTAGTCTCAACACCTTGTTTGATTGGTATTTCAAAAAAACATATCCAAAATGGTGAAGACACAAAATAGCAGACAGACCTGGCAAGTGTGTGCAAAGACAGAGAGAAGGATCGCATAAAGCCTGCAGCATGTCTCATTCAAGCGAGAGCAGAAAACTCCATCACTTATTTCAGAGACTTCACACTTAAATCTTGATTGATATTATCTTATATTTCAGAAAAAAAAGAAAACATATGTAAATGATCACAGTTATGAAATAGTATATTCTACATCAGAATATTTCCATTTCCTTAATCTGTGTATTTCTATGTTATTGCAATGATGATGAACAAGTACTTGTCCTGGTTTGGGTGAGAACAGAGTTGGCTCTGTTCAGTGCTGTTACTTTTCAGCTCAGTTCTTCTAACTAACTGCACTGCCTGAAGTTAGCAGTCTGTTTTCACAGACAGTGTCTGCTGTGAGCAGTGATAACACCCCATGTTTAGAGTTACTACCAAGGGTTGGTGTGCAGACCAAGGCCACTGCTGGATCTTGTGTACCACATTGGGGGGTGCAGAAAGTGAAAGGCTGTACCTGCAGGGAGGAGTGGACAGGATAGGTGATCCTAAACTGATCTATGAGGTATTCCAGCCCATATACATCATATTCAGTATAAAGCTGGAGGATCTGGAGGGTCTATCTCTCTCTCTAGGGGCTCCCATGCTCCCCTCTTGGACCACTTTGCCAGCTTTGCTCAGTTTGGCTCATCTTTCAGCAGAAGTCCTCTTTCAGTTCCTTCCTCGGAGCATCCAAGAAGGACTCTGTCCATTCTGCTTTTGATCCCAGTTGGTGTGTACCCGAATCCAGTACCAGAATCCAACCTCTGAGCACAGCTCCCATCTGCTGCGAGGCCCAGTCTGGGACTCCCCCAGTGCCTGCTCCACAGCATCAGAGGTGATGATGATGTAATTAGCATCAGGGGGGTTGGCTTTGATACTGATTTTGTATATATTCCATTTTTATTATTAATATTTTCATTTTCATTAAAGCTGTTCTAGTTTCTTTTTCTAATTGCTAAGTCTCTCTCCCTTATTCCCTTTCTCTTCCTCCTTGGGGAGGGAGGGGCTTTAACAGAAAGCATCTCTTATAGGTCTAAGTGGCCGCCCTGAGCCTAAACTGTGACAGTACTTAAAAAAAAATCAGATCTGTTAATGATACAGCATACATGAGCCTTCCTTTTCCAAACCTCCACATAAATAAGGTAAGACAAGGCAAAGGCCTAAAGATGTCTATTCCAGGAGACCAGCACTGCAAGTACTCTGTACTAAAAACTAGGTCAAGATGCAAACTGAGATGCCATATTCATTCATTATCTGTAATTACTTTCAGTGACTTGCTAAGCATTGTAATGTGTTTATTACAAGATTTGGCTGGGGGGGGTTGAATAAAAGAGCATGACAATGGCAAATGCCATGAACATATCCATTAGAAACTAATATTCCATAATTTCCTCACTCTGCTCCATTTCATTTGTCAGTGAAGTTTTTCATATCAAGTATCTACTCTGTCATTTCAAGTCAGGATGATTTGCAAAAAAATGAAAAAAAAAAAAAAAATACACCTATCTGATAAATACTTGCAGAAGAAACACTTAAACTTAAGCCCTTAATAAAGCTCTGCCAACATTAGCAAATCATCCAACATAACAGGAATGGATCAGCAGATGGAGGCTGTTGTTGCTGAGGACCTTACATCTTCACTATGCATAGTCTTCCAGACCATACTTCAGACTAATTCTAGTCTGGTCATATGGACTGAACATCCCATCTCCATGCATGTGACCAAGTAGTCCAAAGTACCAGTTATTGGTTGAAACCTTTATATCTACAGATATAGACTAGAATTGCATCGGGATACACATCTGGAGCAGAGTTTATTTACCTTACTCTGAAGAGACTAGTTCCCAGAAATCAGAAGAGCCCTGCAGAACAAAGCAACCTGCAGAAAGTGGGAACAGCTAGGGAACTTGCTTTGAAACTGCACAGACACTTTAAAGAAAAATGCCAATTCAATCAGGTATTCTTATGTCTAACATGACAAATACTTCAAATACTTCAAAATGTTCCAGCTTTAAGCATTGAGTAATCATACGGTTTGCAATTGTATGATACTGTTGTTCACAGGGCACAAGGCCCTGCAGGATCACATTGTAATATGTTCCTACATTCAGTAGGATGATACAAGGTGTTTGTTTACTCTGCCATAGGATGTATTCATTGACAGATTGGATTTTTGACCTAGTCTTGTCAGAGTCATGTTTACTGTACTGCACCAATATCTGAAAGACAATTAAAGAAGCATTTAGGTAAAGTTCAGATTCAGAAATAAAATATAGAGACTACCAGGAAATATATGTTAATTTGGAATAGTCCTCATGCTTTTAAGCCTGAAGTAATGGTAACTAATCCAGAGAATCAGCAGAACAAAGACACAGTACTACTGAGAACTCTTTTCCATTTATATGAGCAATATACACAGCTGTTTCTGTATCTTCCACTATAAAAACAAAAGGCTGACATATTTTAAAGTAATGGTCCAAGATAACTATTCTGCAAGCACAGAATAGCTTTCTACTGTGTTTCAAGCTATTTCTGTGATATTTTCATAAGCAATTAAAAGGCCTACTCTCTCCTACACTACTCCAGTAAATGAGAAATTTGCATTCAACCAGGATTAGGAACAGGAATCCTGTATCAAAGCTCTTAAGATCTTCTAAGTCTCACTGAGGCCAAAGTAAAGAAAGCTTGTACTTGAGTGCTTTGCTAGGAGAAGTAAAAATGTTCTTTAGATTTATGTTTTGCTTGTTTCTCTAAGTAAACAAAAAAGGCAGTAGAAGATGTTTTTTAATTTTGTGCCATCACACTCTGAAACAGAATAGCTCAGCTGGAAGACGAAGAAATTAGCCTGTGGCAAGAGGCTACAGAAACACCACTGCAAGTGAGAACACAGCACAATATTTATCTTCCCTTTAAGTTAATGTTCCACTTCTGGTGACTAGTAGATGTGAATCGACTCCAAGTCTCCATGCTGTCTGATTTATACAACCAGGTTATTTAAACATACTAGTGGCATAGAGATTTTTATAGAACAATAAATACTTTTTACCTGCAAAGTTTTCTTCACACAGAACTTGATAAATGCTGAAACATGTCAGTCTACTAAATGTAACAGAAGAATAGCAAAATGGTAAAATGGCATTATGAATGTGAAAAAATTCTAACACAGGCTGTTTAATATGCACAGAAACATGAAGACAAAAAATAAAATTCTGCAGTAAAGCAGAGATTCCAATCCCTGATTATTGTAAGTGAAAGGTCAACATCGTTATAAATCTCCATCCTTTATTAGGTGCAGAGTGACAAAAGATGAGAAAAAGGCTGAGGTACTTAATGCTTTCTTTGCTTCAGTCTTTAATAGTAAGACCAGTTGTTCTCCTGGTACCCAGGACGCTGAGCTGGAAGGCAGGGCTGGGGAGCAGAATGAAGACTCCATAATCCAAGGGGAAATGGTCAGTGATCTGCTACACCACTTCAACACAAGTCTGTGGGGGCCAGATGAGATCCACCCAAGGGTAATAAGGGAACTGGCAGAAGTGCTCACCAAGCCAATTTCCATCATTTATCAGCAGTCCTGTCCAGTTAACTGAAGCATATGTGATGCTCATCTACAAGAAGGGCTGGGAAAAGTATCCAGGGAACTACAGGCCTGTCAGCCTGACCTCAGCAGAGGGAAAGGTTATGGAGCAGATCATCTTGAATACTATCATGTGTTACATACAAGACAGTCAGGTGATCAGTCCCAGTCAGCATGGGTTTATGAAATGCAAGTCCTGCTTGACTAACCTTCTATGACAAGGTGATCTGCTTTGTGGATCAAACAACAACTTTGTTGTCTATCTAAACTTTAGTAAAGCTTTTGACACTGCATTCTCTTGGACAAACTGGCTGCTCATGGCTTGGACAGGTGTGATCTTCACTGGGTAAAAGACTGGCTGGGCCCAAAGACTGGTGGTGAAAGGACTCAAATCCAGTTGGCTGCCAGTCACAAGCAGTGTTCCCCACAGTTCAGTACTGGGGCCTCTTCTGTTTAATATTTTTATCAGTGATCTGAATGAGGAGATCGAGAGCACCCTCAGTAAGTTTGCAGGTGACACCAAGCTGGGCAGGAGTGTTGATCTGCTTGAGGGTAGGGAGGCTAGATGGGAAAACGAACAGGCTGGATCAAGGGACTAATGCTGATGGTTCAACAAGGCCAAGTGCTGGATCCTGCAGTCGGATCACAACAACCCCATGCAATGCTACAGGCTTGGGAAAGAATGGCTGGAAAGCTGCCTCAAAGAAAAGGACCTGGGGGTATTTGTTAACAGCCAGCTGAATACAAGCTGGGTTTATTAGCCTGGAGAAAAGGAGGCACAGAGGAGACCTTATCTCTCTACAAGTACCTGAAAGGAGATCATAGTGAGGTGGATGTTGGTGTTTTGCCCCAAGTAACAAATGACAGAACAAGAGGAGATGGCCTCAAGTTGCACCAGGGGAGGTTTAGATTTAATAGTAAGAAAAATTTTGTCACTGAAACAGTTGAAAAACATTGGAACAGGCTGCCCAGGAAAGTGGTTGAGTCACCACTCCTGAAGGCATTTAAAAGACATGTAGAAGTGGTGCTGAGGGGCCTGTTTTTGTGGTGGACATGGCAATGGTAATGGTTAACAGTTGGACTTAGTGATTGCAAATGCTTTTCCCAACCTAAACAATTCTACAATTATAAAGATTACAACTGAAGCTTCACTCTGTAACAAATATTATACATCATATATATATATATAAATATACAACACAAATATTTTAAGTGGTAGTGTAATGAACTACAATGTGATAACTTACCATACCTGCCTCAGGATGTATGGTGACCTTTATATTTACAATAAATCCATTCCACATCTTTCCTTGATAAGGGTCTTCCCTCACTACTAACTTTGGACTTAGAAAAAGAATGCTTACACATTCTTCTGCTGCTTACGATGGAGTCATGAGACAGGTTATACCAAATTTATTATATTTTTCTTTAACAATATAATATTGGAGTATACTGTGGAATACCATGAGAATGATATTGGCATATTTTGCTTTGAGACAGTTTACACTTAAAATCTTGTGTAATCTTTCTTTAGAGGGTGAAGGTCTTTATCAAGAAACTAAATAAAAATCTGATTCCCAGTCTACCGTTTCAGTAGAAGATAACATGTTACTGAGCGCTGGTAGAAATGGAATGAGTGAGATTGTACCAAATTAATTACTATATTTCAATGCAGTCTGATATTTCTAGAGTCACTGAGTGGTGGATTTAACTGATTGCAAACTCTTAGTACTAAAACCTTTACATGCTGTGTTAATGCTTGTATACTCAACCTAATGCTTGTATACTCAGCCTAAGCAAATGACCAAAGTTCATTGAAGAAAATGGCAGTGACAGGACATTTCCATTCAGAAAAAAAAAAAAAAAAAAATTGTAAAATATAAATCACATCTTAAGGAGATAAATGGTTTGCTTTATTTAAATAGGAAAGACAATAGCAAAAAAAGCAAAGAAAAGGTAATTTTATCAAAAAGAGGTACTGAAAGACTCAAGTATTGCTTTTCTTCTGTTTTCTTTTGTGAGTTTTTTTAATTAAATATTTTGTCACATGAAAATATAGTTTTTAAATAAAAGTAGCTCTTACTTGCTATGAAAAAGCTGGTTAGAATTTGTCTAAAAATTTATGTTCCATGTGAAAGCAAATTTCTTGATCCATAGCCATCTTGATCATATGAATCCTAAAGTAACTTCTCTGACAAGAGAACTGTTGTACAATTAAATTCTCTCAAATTATCCCAAAGTCTTTTCAGATATGCAAACACTTAAATACAAATTTACATACCTGCTGCCCAAGTTATCTTAGGGAACAGAAAAAATATACTTTTGAGGAAACTTGGTCTATGCAAAGGGTATCAGATTTCTAGCTAAAATATCATAAAAATAAATTTTGCTTCTGACAAACCAGAGGACTAGACTACTGGTTTGCATGAATGTAAATAAAATTGCACAGAGACAAAGCAAAGACTAGCAACAGAATCCAACACTTCATTTCTCCTCCTTTACATGAGAACCCTTCACTCATATTTTCCTTTGTAGCATAAGGAATTCTTTCTGACCACAATTCCAACCCATTTCAGTGAAAAAATAAATATATTCCAAGCTTCTTCAACCAATCTGCTGAAAAAACAGAGTATTGCCCCATTACAGAACTCATTAGTAAAAATCTCATTCTCCTCTCCATTAATCAACCCATTTCCTAGGGTGGTGATGAAAGCAGTTCCCCAGACAAATTTGTAATAATACTTCTGCTTCCCAAATCCCAATCAATTTTACTCAGCAAGAAGAAGTGGCACATGAAGAATAATGAAGAAGTCCCTCAAACACACAAGCAAAATTTGTCTTTTTTGCTTATAACCCCCCAGGAACTGATTCCTTCAAGCAAAGGCAGTGGACACAGGACTGATGGAACTGATTTCCTCAAGCAAACCCAAGTCTGCCTCTTGCAGTCTGAATAATTCCCAAGACCCTTCAGCACATCCCAAGCCCTGATACCACTCCATCTTAACACTGCTATACCTTCTGTCAAAGCATTCAGTTTCTATGTGGCCTTCATTTCTGTTGTGTTTAAAGTGAGACCAAATCATCCAGGTATCAGAGGTATTTTTGGAAGGATCTGGTCCTGACTAACTGGAGAGGTCCCAGATGACTGGAGGTTGGCCAATGTGATGCCTACCCACAAGAAGGGCTGGAAGGAGGATTCAGGAAACTATAGACCTGTCAGCCTGACCTCAGTGCCTGGCAAGGTTATGAAGTAGATCATCCTGAGTGCCATCAAGCAGCACATACAAGAAAACCAGGGGATCAGGCCTAGCCAACATGGGTTTAGGAAAGGAAGGTCCTGCCTAACTAATCTTATTTCCTTTTGTGACTGGGTGACCCATCTGGTAGACGAAGGGAAGGCTGTGGATGTGGTCTATCTCAATTTCAGCAAAGCATTTGACACCGTCTCCCACAGCATCGTCCTGAAAAAGCTGGCAGTCCAGGGACTGGACATGTGCACCCTTTGCTGGGTTAAAAACTGTCTGGATTACTGGGCACAGAGGGTGGCTGTGAATCATGCTGCATCCATTTGGTGTCCAGTGACCAGTGGTGTCCCCCAGGGATCAGTACTGGGCCCAGTTCTATTCAACATCTTTATTGATGACCTGGATGAGGGGATAGCGTCTGCCGTTAGTAAATTTGCAGATGACACCAAGCTGGGGAGCAGTGTCAATACCCTGGAGGGTAAGAAGGGTAAGAAGCAGCTGCAGAGGGACCTGGACAGGCTGGGTCAATGGCTGCGGCCAATGGTATGAGATTCAACAAGGCCAGGTGCAGGGTCCTGCACTTTGGCCACAATAACCCCATGCAATGTTACAGACTGGGTGATGAGTGGCTGGAGAGCGGCCTGGCAGAGAGTGACCTGGTAGTGCTGGTTGACAGCTGGCTGAACATGAGCCAGCAATGTGCTCAGGTGGCATGGAAGGCCAACACCATCTTGGACTGTATGAGGAATAGTATGACCAGCAGGTCTAGGGATATAATTCTCCCCCTGTACTCAGCACTGGTGAGGCCTCTCCTCAAGTACTGTGTGCAGTTCTGGACCCCTCACTGAAGTGAGGGGCCTGGAAGGATATTGAGATGCTGGAGCAGGTCCAGAGGACGAGGCTGGTGAAGGGACTGGAGGGAAAGTCTTATGAGGAGAGGCTGAGGGAGCTGGGGTTGTTCAGCCTGGAGAAGAGGAGACACAGGGTGGACCTCAGCACTCTCTACAACTACCTGAAGAGAAGTTGTAGTCAGGCGGGCGCCGGGCTCTTCTCCCAGGCAACTAGTTACAGGACAAGAGGGCATGGCCTGAAGCTGTGCCAGGGGAGGTTTAGGTTGGATATTAGCAAGCACTTCCTCACAGAAAAGGTGATTAGACACTGGAATGGATTGCCTGGGGAGGTGGTGGTGTCTCCATCCCTGGAGGTGTTTAAGGAAAGATTGGATGTACCACTTAGTGACATGGTCTAGCTGATGCCATGGTGTTGGGTCATAGGCTGGACTCGATGATCTCAGAGGTCTTTTCCAACCTCAATAATTCTGTGCTTCTGTGATTCTGTGATCTTGGTGGGATGGGAGTGATGGGTGTGATCCGTGGGATGGGAGATCCGGACAGCCTTCTCAGTGCCTTCCTCTCTCTTCATGTCTTCCAGCTGCAGGTGTCTCTCAAGCACAAGGTGCATTTGCATTCCCTTCTTTTAGGTGGGGATACCCATTCTTAATGCTATTTTCCCTCTTTCATATCCTTACCTTCAGCTGTCCACTGGCACAAAAAAAACCAACAGAAAAGCTAAAATCCCTATGGTTTACCCAGTAAAGCCTACAGTAGTCACTCTGAGTGTTTACCCAGTAAAGCACTCAGTAAAGCCTACAGTAGTCACTCTGAGTGTAATTGCAAACCCACATGGTGGTAAGTTACCTACTTTAAGTGAAGACAACCTCCCATGCATACAGAGAAAGGACAAAAGTGGATTCACTTGTAGTACCAAGCACAGAAATTCATGGGGCTGGCCTCCAAGTGATTTAGAATCATCCATATCCCCTTCTAATTATTAACATAATTTAAGAGAACTGACACTGGGTGCTTAATTTCTTAAGAGGATGGATATTTGTCTTGGTTTGAGTGAAAAACAGAACTAATTCTGTTCAGTGATTTTACTTTTCAGTTCAGCACCTCTAACTAACAGAACTTTCTGAAGTTAGCAGCCTGTTTTCACAGACAGTGTCTGCTGCGAGCAGTGATAAAACCCCG